>JAVJIF010016892.1:0-103979 GCA_038442645.1 Agave tequilana | reverse complement strand
ATTCAGAATCGCGTCTCTCAACAATCCAGAGTCGTGTTCTCCAAACAATCCAGAGCCGGTTCTCCAATAATTCAGAGTTTTACCCTTCAAATGAATCAGAGTCGCGTCTCTCAACAACTCAAGGTAGTATCTCTCCCTCAAATTTAGGACCGCGTCTCATCAACAACTCAGTGCTGCCTAAGTTCTCCTCTACAACTCATAGACACGTCTCAGCAAATGGCTAAGGACTAGTTATCTGGACACTCATGATGATCATCTCTGATGGCTTCAAAGATTTTTAATAGTACTCTCACGAAGATCAAAATCCAGACAAGATCGAGCTCAAGATACCTTAGAAGATTGTCAGTCCAGTCTTGAGAGCTTGTTGCTAAAAGAAAGTCCAAAGTGTTTTGAAACCGTCCCAATCAACCACAGAGTTTCAAAAATTTTGGAGAGAGTTCTGTAATTGTCTAGAAATCCATGAAGATAGTTATCAAATAATAGAGTCCATATTTCAGATGCGAGGCTAATCAAAGCCACTCGTGCAAAGACAAAGCACAGGTTCGAAGCCCGCAACTCAACACTATTACAATGCCAAGATGCAGAGCTCAAAGCCCGCATCTCATTACCATTTCAGTGCTCAGGCACAAAGCTTGAAGCCTGCGTCAAAGCTTGACCATCTTAAATGTGAAGCTCGAGGCACGCGCCTAATATCACAGCAGTGAGGAAACATAGAGTTGGAGGCTCGCGTTTTAACACCACCACGACGCCGGACACATGGAGCTCAAGACCGACGTCCAGCGTTACCTCAATGGATAAATGCAGAGCTCAAGCCCACGTTCCAACTGGTGAGGACCCTGAGTCTCCGTTATAACTACCCCATTAGTGGGGTCAAGTACTGCCCACGTAATGAGGGGAGTTAACCCCCATCATGGAAAGTTTTTAGGGGATAGTTTTTACCCTTGAAACCCCTATAAATAGCTCAGTTTGCTATTGAAAAGGGGTCAAAAATTTTCAGCTAAGGAAGGTTTTATAAGAGTTAAACTCTTCTACCAAGTTGTTGAGTTCAAGTTATTGTCTAAGTCTCTTTGAGATTTCATTGATAGGAGTTGTGCTACTCTATCTGTGATCTAAGGAGAAGAGTTTCAAAAGAGCTTGACGTTTACCCGTCAACGAAAAATAAAAATCACTTTCCATTGCTATACAAAGAACCCAACATTAAACAAAGAGGATATTTGAGGTTGAATATCTCCTCTCGCTTGTGATTGGAGTTTTTGGAATTGTTTTGATCTTTCATTGATTCAAGAAAATTTACAATACATATTTTTCAAATTCCCTCTCCATACACCAATAAACTTGACTCCTCCTTCAATAAGCTTTCCCCTTCCTTAGAGTTGAAAGCCTTACCTACTCATCTCAAAACATCTATCTAGACGACCAAGAGACTTTTTCCATCATTATTGCATCCTATTTAAATGACGGGGAAGAAGAGAAAATTCTTAGAGACATTAGAAAGCCATTGGTTTGACTATGATCGCATAAAGGGATTGAGTCCAGCCATAGTTCAACATCGCATTCATCTCAATGAAGAAGCGACACTAAAAAAAGACTCGCAGTATAGGTTAAAACCTATAATGCAAGAGATTGTTCATGCTGAAATCATGAAACTCTTAGACAATGGGATAATATATTCCATTTATGATAGCCAATAGGTCAGTCCTATCCACACGCGGTTCTGAAGAAATCCAGTTGCACCATGGTGAAAACGAAAACAAAGACTTGGTCCAAACTCGACTTCCTATGAAAATTCGAATTTGCATTGATTATAGGAAGCTAAATGCAGCAACTCGTAAGGACCATTTTCCGCTTCCCTTCATTGACCAAATGCTTGAACGTTTGTTGGCTATGAGTATTACTGTTTCTTGGATGGTTACTTAGGGTATAATCAGATTCCCATTACTCTGGAAGACCAAGAAAAGACCACTTTCACATGTCCATTTGGGCCGTTTACTTATTGTCGAATGCCTTTCGACTTGTGCAATGCCCCAGCAACATTTCAACGTTGCATGTTGAGTCTTTTTTTTGATATGGTGGAATAATTTTTGGAAATATTCATAGATAATTTCTCCATTTATGGAGACTCATTCGATCATTGTCTTCACCATCTCGATCTTGTCCTCCAACGTTGTGCCGAGAATATCTAACATTGAATTAGGAGAAATGCCACTTCATGGTAAGGCATAAAATTGTCTTGTGTCATGAGATTTCTAAGAATGGAATTGAAGTAGATAAAGCCAAGATTGAGGTCATAACTAAGCTCCTGATGCCAAAGTATGTTAAAGATATCCGATCTTTCTTAGGACACGCCAGTTTTTATCGTAGGACTTTAGAAAAATTGCTAAACTCTTAATTAACCTTTAGCTAAGGACGTGTCCTTCACTTTAATGGATGTCTTAATGCTTGGGAGAAGCTAAAAAATTAGCTTATTTCTACACCAATCATCTCTGCACCAGTTTGGTCAAGGCCGTTTGAAATCATGTGTGATGCTTCTGATTTTGCTATAGGCGATGTCTTAGAACAATGTATAGATAACAAACAGCACGTGATTTACTACTCAAGTAGGACTCTCAATGATGCGCAATTGAACTACACTACAGCCAAAAAGAAATTCTTGGCTATAGTATTTGCATTAGAGAAATTCCATCCCTACCTAATTGGGTCCAAAACTACCATCTTTACTGATCATTTTGTGCTAAGATACCTTATGGCGAAGAAAGATGCTAGGCCCGACTAATTCGTTGGATCTTACTTCTTCAAGAATTTGATCTCGAGATTCGAGATAAGAAAGGCATAAAAAATGTTGTTGCTGACCACCTCTCGCATCCCAATCACCATGCAATGAACTGCCCATCAATGAAAACTTTCTCGATGAACAACTCTTGGTTGCCTTCAGGGAACCTTAGTTCGCTGACATAGTAAATTATTTAGTCACGAACAAATTCCATCTCATTGGTCTAAACAAGACATCATCGTTCTTATCTCAAGTCGTTATTTCTTCTGGGAGGAACCATATCTTTTCAAGTACTGTTCCGACAAGTCATTTGGAGATGCATTACCGATGAGGAGATTGAGAATGTTATGTCTTTTTGTCACGAGCTTGCATGCGGTGGACTCTTTGTCCCCGTAAAACTGTAGAAAAGTGTTGCAAAGTGGATTCTATTGGCCCATTTTGCTCAAAGATGCATTTGAATTTTGCAAGATGCGCCATGAATGCCAATGGTAGGAAGGATCTCTAAATAAAACATGATGCCCCTTAACCCAATTTTAGAAATAGAATTGTTTGATGTTTGGGGCATCGACTTTATGGGTCCATTTCCTAATTCATTTGGAAACTAATACATATTGGTTTTTATGGACTATATGTCCAAGTGGGTAGAAGCCATTTCAAGCAAACTAATGACAACAAGATTGTGATCAAGTTTTTGAAATAAAACATCTTCTCGCGCTTTGGAACCCCTCGTGCTATGATTAGTGATAATGGAACCCACTTTTACAATAGATCCTTCGAGAGTCTTATGCGAAAGTATGACATAACTCATAAATTGTCCACATCCTATCATCCTCAGACTAGTGGGCAGGTAGAGGTCTCCAATAGACAAATTAAGCTTATTTTGGAGAAGACCGTGAACCAAAACAGGAAAGACTGGTCCATCAAACTGGTAGATGTCTTATGGGCTTACATGACTGCTTTCAAGACAATTCTAGGAATGTCTCCTTATAGGTTAGTCTTTGAAAAGGCTTACCTCTTGCCTGTTGAGTTAGAGCACCGAGCTTTATGGGTTATAAAGCAGCTCAATTTTGATTTAGATAGGACCGGTGACCTTTGAAAATTGCAATTTTTGAACTTGAGGAGTTGAGAAATGAAGCCTATGAAAATGCAAAAATAATAAAAAGTAGGATAATAGATTTTTCATGATAAATTTATCGTGAGAAAAACTTTTGGCCCCAGACAAAAAGTCTTACTCTATAATTTTAGGCTTTAATTTTTTCCAGGAAAATTAAAATCAAGATGGACTGGGCCATTCATTGTAAAGACCGTATTTTCACACGGTGCTATTGAGATCAGTGACACCAGAATGGCAATGACTTTAAGGTAAATGGTCAACGCCTTAAACCGTTCTTGGAATCGATACCGGTAAATGAAACGATTTTGGGTCTTTTCGACCCAGTGTATCGATAACTTTACCTCTTTTATATTTTATTTCATGCATCTATTCATTTCTTTCATATATTGGGGACAATGCATGAGATAGGTGTGGGGGAGGGATCTAATATGATTAACATAACTGTGTGTGTGTGTGTGTGTGTGTCTGTGTGTATATGTGTGTGTGTATGAACTCTTTGAAAACAGAACAATAGTTTGACATATTTTTTGTAAGAAATTACGTCAATTTTAAGGAATAGGAGAATTATAATTAGGATTTCTTATACTTAATCAAAATAAGATTATTTGTTTGATTTCTAGGGTTAGGAAGAAAACTTGAAAGAGTAAATTTAGTCTTGATATTTACCTTGATGAAATGTGCAACTTTATAACACTTGCACACTTAGGGTCAAAATAATGATTATTATGCCTTATTAAAAAATATATATATATATATATTATATATATATATATATAAAAATCGTTAAGCTGGGTATTTGTGCCTCATAAAAGCATAAGTATTCATGTCTAAAAGCAGTTCATATAATAAAATCCTTAGTTTTGTGGCCTTATTTGCTCGAGTTCTTAAGTCCTTGCAGTGTTTTCTCACCCGGTGCCCCTAAACCATCTGATTTGGGTGTCACCAACTAAGGCTCATTATATGGACAAATTAGAAAGACTAATAAAACTAAGAAATAATAGCATCAAATATATAAAAAAAGAAAAGAAAAGAAAATAAGGCATAGGAGTTAGAGTTAAAGAACTCCTCGTCAAAATATTCACGGTCACGAAGTGCATGTGATTTAGAGTAAAGTAATAGATTAGATGAGAAATACAAGTTTAACCTCTTACCTTAATTGATAACAAGTTTTTGAATAGAGATTAAGTTGGAATAAAAAATAATATTTTCCTATAACTTGTAGATTACTTGAACTCTTACAATAATTCTTCAAATATTTTTCCTCTTTTTCAAAATGCTTTTCAAAAATACTAACACTTTTTTCTTTTTTATGGATTTTGTGGGTGTAATCCACTGAAAATCCTCACGAGACAAAACTCGCCATCTAGGGGAGACATAGAGATTTAATGGCTTGTTGCACATGCTAAATGCAATCGTATTTCCTATGAAAATGGATAGTTAGTTTTTGTTTTACTGGAGGACGAACAAAAGATAGGTGTGGGTGTGATCACACACGTACGTTGCATGTTTTCATATCATATGTGTCACATTTCTACATCTTTATTGAAATAAAACTCTTCTATTAATGTGTTTTAATGTACAGTAGCGTGCATAGTAATTAAGGAAGAAAAAGAGAGAATGACAGATTTATCCAATTAAATCCAGAAGTTAAAAAGAAAGGGGATCATTCAAATGCAGATTTTGCAGAAGCTATCTTATCTGAAGACCAGGTATACAGATGAGATAACTACCAATAAAATTAAAGCAAAAACAGACTTTTAAGGATCCCAATTGGTTGAACTGAAGATCAAAGGATATCTCATCAAATTCAGAATAAAAATCCAAGATCCAAGAGGATAAAAGGATAAGGGACAGATGGACGGACCGACACATTTTGACCCTAGCCCTAAGGCCATAATTTTGCTAGGAAAAAGCTGCGTTTCCACGGCTTTGTCTTGGAATCTGGGGAGAATTTGCTTCTCTTATCTCTCCACTCGTCTCCCCTATCCATTTCCACCCTATAAATACCCCACACATCAGAGGTAGATGGACGAAGACTAAGATTAATCTCATATTTTCTTTTTAGGGTTTAAGATCATTGTTAGATAGTTATTGAGAAGTTGTATCTCATTTTTATTTCAATCTAGTAAAAGTGAAAGAGAGGAAAGAGTGTGTAATTTATCGTTGAATTGACAATCAAAGGAGATTCACCTTATAGAAATCGATCAAGAAGAATACTTATAAAAGAAGGAAAATAGTGAGCCTAGAAATTCAATTCAGTTACTCATAACGAAGAAAGAATAAAAAATATATTAAATTGAAAGCATAGACATACCAGCATGATTGAGTAGAGTCAAGCAAGGTGAATTTCCTTTGATTGTCACTTCAACTGTAAATTACACACTTTTTTCCTCTCTCTCTCACTTGTTGATGGACTGAAATAAAAATAAGATATAACTTCTCAATACCTATCTAACAATGATCCTAAACCCTAAAAAGAAAATAAGATATTAATCCATGTCTTCGTCCCTCTGCCTCTGATGTGTGGGGTATTTATAGGGCAGAAATGGACATGGAGACGAGTGGAGAGATAGGGGAGCAAACACTTCCCCAGATTCCAAGACAAACCATGAAAATGCGGCTTTTGTTGCATTTCTGCGGCAAAATCCTGGCCTTAGGGCAGGGTCAAAATGCATGGGTCCATCCATCTGTCTCTTATCCTTTTATACTCTTGGATCTTGGATTTCAGTTCTGGATTTAACGAGATATCCTTTAATCTTCACCAATTGGGGTCTTTAAAAATCTATTTTTGCTTTAATTTTAATTGGTATTTATCTCATCTATTAACCGGTCTTCAGATAAGATAGCTTCTACAAATCTACATTTGACTCGATTCCTTTCTTTTCCACTTCTAAATTTAATTGGATAAATCTATTATTGATTAGTTTCTAATTTTGCATAAGTTTCATCACATTCTCATATTTATTTGATGTAAAATTCTGCTAATAAAGATTTGCTTGCATAATCCTAGGTCCATGGTGTGCAAATAAAGAAGAAGACCCTAAACCACCATTTAATGGGTGATTAAAGGCCTACCAAGTAGTCATTGACTTTAGGGAGAAGATTTTGTCAGTTCAGGGCATCAAATCATGAATCTAGGAGATCCATCTGACTGGAGACAGACGGACGACACCCAACAGGAAGCCAGGCGCGCTTCCCCAGCATTGCCGCAAAACGCGGCCTGGGCCGCGTTTTCGCGGCAACACTGGCGCGTGCGAGTCCGGGCTTTGGGGCATGGATTACTCCCCTGATGCCATTTCCCCTGGTGCCTATAAATACCCCCCCAAAGGTCTTCAATTAGAGATATCCAGAGCTTTAGCAAGTTGTTGTAATCTTGTTTTTAGAATTGTAATTGTTTTAGTTTCCTTTTTCTAGTTTTAGTTTTAGCCATTAGAGTGAAAGAGAGAGAGAGAGTGTGTGTATAAGTTGTATTTGAAGGTGATAAGCTAATACAAGTAAACTACTTCTCTTTCTTTTTTCCATTTACTTGTGTTTTTCATTTGATTCTACATTCTTGTTTTAGTTTAACTCCTTCTCTTTACCTCTTCTCTTTATTGTTCTTTTTTTAACCATGTGTAACTAACTCCTCCATAGCATGGCTAACTAACTACTAACCCACTAATCTCTAACTCTTGATTAATAAACTCAAATGAGTCAATAGTGTCAAACAAGCCTTGTGCAAATGAGAGCTATGGCATCTTAAGACGAGGGTTCTAACTCTAACTTACATTTAAGTATTTACCTTCTTATATTTCATGCTTAATGGGTTTTTGATGATCTATGGGTTGTTTACTTTACTTGTTGTTGTAACTTAGACATTTTCCTTTTAACTTTGCCGATACCATTAGTGCACTCGTGTCTTCCCTTATTCTCGCCTTCTATTAGATCTTGATAAGGAATGTCCGAATTTTTACCGTGTAAAGCGAAGTTATAGGAAGAGCCTTCACTCGATTTTCACGTGAATGGTTCCTATGCATAAGGGTTATGCTTGCCTATGATCCATCGTGAGGCAATATCGTCAAGAAATTAGAGATTAGTAAGCAATTAGTAGAAAGTTAGCCATGCACTTTTACCATCTTGAAAAATCACTTTTACAAACCATCAAATCATTCTAAAACCAACTTGTTCTCATTTTTTGATTCTTTATTTTTTAAACAAAGATCATTCTCTTTTCTTGAACATAAAAGCTGCATCAAGCTTCCATCGCTCTCCCTCCTTGTGGATACGACCCGTATAGCCACTTCGCTACTACGAAGAATCGCAAAAGCAGTAATATCAACCCACACTCTTTTTACTTATTCTTGTGCCTTCTTTTTGCTGATCAAATTTTGGCGCCGTTGCCTGGGAGGAATGACTTTATTATTCAATACTAAAGATTTTTCTTTGTTCTTGTATGTAAGAGAAGTACCAAGGAGCTTACTATCAAGGCAAGTAAAAGAGGTGGCCAAGGACATTACGTAAGGATTCATTTGCCCTCGGAAAAATTCGTGTAAAAGCGAGTTTTCCGATTGAAGTACTAGCAAACTTGTTTGTAGGGTTGCCGAAAGACGCTAAAAAAATTGCTTTCTTATTATTTTTTAGTTCCATTGAATGCTTCACCTTATACATGTGTAATAAACTCAATAGAAATTCACTTATTGCTTAATTAAAATTTGGATTAGACTTTTGCATTTAGGGCACGTGTCTATTTCAATTCATTTCAACTTCTGTTGAAGAGTGCTGGAGAAAAAGGTACGTGTGCATTCATATAGAATAGGACCAACATTTTTGGAGTGATTTATCGCTTTGAGTCTTACCTTGTTGTGAATAAACTATACACTTGCACAATTGACTTTAGGGCAAAACCTAAATAAACAAGATAAGGTGGGGATTTCATCACCCTACCTTAGCCCAAAAACCATCTCCAAGTACACTCACACTTTCCCGAGCCTTAACTAAAAATCAATAGACATTGGCCCTAGGGACATCTCGGACTCACAAAGAGATTAACTGAGGTTGGAATTACAAGAACTATACTCCTGCATAATCGGTGTCTAAGAAAAGTGGATTGAGAGGTAAAGCCTCGAAAACTCCGTGGTTTGGCGTAATTAGGCCATGGCTCACGCTCGGATCCTCCCTCCGAGCTTTTCCTTTCCTAGCCGATTAGCTTGTAGTCGTTAGTTCCTATAACAAACCTTCCCCGAGAATCGACCAGTTAGGAGTCGTCTACATCCAGGTACCTTAGACTAAGGCTTGGTGTTGTTTTTCTCTTTTGTTTGTTTTTTTAGTCTTTTCGATTGTTTGTTATCTTCACGTTGTTTGTGGTGTGCTGCATGCAAGAGCAGGTGAGAGATCCTGCAACTTCTAGATTAACTAGAAACACTTCTCTACCCTACATCCAGAGCCGGTGATGGTGTCACTTCAAGACAGATTTTACCCGATCAAAACGTTATTACCATCTTGTATAAACTGCCTGAGGCAAATGGAAATAATTTGAATTAAAGCCTCAATTCATCAATACTCTCCCAAAGTAACATGGTTTAGAATCAGAGGATGCATACTTATTTGTTAGGGAATTTGAAGAAGTGTGCCTTATGATGCGTATCCCCCAGTTAGGAGACGATGCCGTTAGGTTACGTTTCATCCCTTTCTCCGTAAAGGACCTAGCGAAGAAATGGTTGTACAGTTTGGCGGTAGATTCTGTCACGACATAGGATGATTTCGTCAAGGCTTTCTTAAAGAAATTCTACCCAATTCACAAAACTGCCCTCATTAGGAAGAATATCATGCAGTTTAGGCAAGAACCGAGCGAACCATTTTTGAGATACTTTGAGCGATTCAAAGATCTCCTAGCTCAGTGCCCTCTCCATGGTGTGAAAAATTGGCGTCAGTATCAGATTCTTTACGATGGTTTAGATTACAGACGAAAACTCTTTTAGAAACCATGTGTCAGGGAGGGTTCTTGAAGAAGGATGAGAATCAGGGTTGGGATTTATTTGAGGTTTTAGCTGAGAAAACCCTGCAATGGGAGCCAACCTCGAAAAAACCTAAGAATTCATAACTATAGCTTCAAGAGGAGGGCTCCTATCTCTAGAATCATTCATACCTGCCGAGGCTAAGATTGCAACCCTAATGAGAAGGATCGAGGCTTTAGAGACAAAAGAGCCCGCAGTGTCAACCAAATTAACCCACCACCAATTCACAATTCGGGTTGTTCATACTGCCAGGCACCAAACCATGTCTTTGAAGAGTGTCCTATTTTCCATGCCCAGCAAGTGCCACCGGAACACCTGAACGTGGCTTACTCACGGCCGCCGCCTGATCCCTACTCGCAAACATATAATCCAAGTTGGAGGAATCACCCCAATTTCTCCTGGGCCCAGAACAATCCGCCTAGGCCTAATTTCTCCAACAATTTTCACCGTCTCAGTCCACCAAATTTTCCCAGTCAAGCTCCATCTTTCTTCTCTCAAAGTTCACCAATGGAAAAGAAATTCAGTAAATTAGAGGAGAGCATGGAAGCTTTCATGAAGTCCCAAACCGCTTTATGCAAAACCAGGGACAAACGCTGAACAACCATTCACAGGCTATATCAAGATTGGAAACGCAGATGAGCCAATTAGCTAGCTCCCTAAGTGAAAGACCAAAGGGTACTTTGCCTAGTCAACCGCTAGTTAACCCAAAATCTCCAATCAAGCATATGAAATTCAGGATCCATCAATCAACCAGTGCAATGCTGTTCACACACTTCAATCTGGAAAGAAGGTAGACAACCAGGTCTACCAATAGAAAAGTCCAGTCCATCCTGATCCAATTCCAACCTCCACCTCTGCTAGTTCCTCCCAAACTGCTCCTCAAACATCTAACGAGGACAAAGCTGCTGAACAAGTTCATAAGCCTGTAGCACCCTTTCCCAACAGGCCTCGGAACAACAATAAGAATATGCACATGGAGAAAATGCTAGAGATGTTCAACCAGGTCAAATTGAATGTGCCTCTTCTTGACGCTATCCAACAAGTCCCAGCTTATGCCAAATTTCTTAAGGATATGTGTACTAAGAAGAGAAAGACCAATGTGCTCAAGAAGTGTACTTGGCAACCAATATAAGGGAAATTCTGTCTGGTCCCATTCCGGTGAAATACAAGGATCCCGGATGTCCCACCATTTCCTGCACCATAGGACAGACCGAAATCAGTAAAGCACTTCTTGACCTGGGAGCAAGTATCAACTTGCTACCTTTCTCTGTATACCATCAACTTGGTTAGGCGAGCTAAGCCCAACTCGAGTCACCATTCAGCTAGCTGACCGATCTGTAAAGATCCCAAAGGGGGAAATCACAGACGTCCTTATCCGGATCGGGGATTTCATTTACCCCGTTGACTTCATTGTGTTTGAGACCCAACCTATATCCAATCTTAGGTCTCAAACTCCCTCATCTTAGAGCGCCCATTCTTTGCTACAACTAATACCATAATCAACTGTAAGAACGGGTCCATGCGATTGACCTTTGGAGACATGACGAAGGAAGTCAATGTCTTTAATCTTGGAAGACAACCTAGGGATGTCAATGATCAGACATTTGAGGTCAATTCTATTAAAAATCTGACCAGTGAGCATGAGGAAAACATGAAAATAAAAACGGAGGCAGAGTCTGACCTGGAGGCTGAGAATTTTAATGTAGACCAGATCGTAGATTCAGTAGTGGATTGGGCATCAAGTCCAAGTATACCTCATCATAGGATTGAAAGCCCAGAGATTGCATCCAATGAAGCAACACCTTCCCTAGAGCTAAAAGCCCTACCTGAACACCTCAAGTACGCCTACCTGGGCAGAAAGGACACCTTGCCAGTCATCATAGCATCCCACTTGACTGAGCAACAAGAGGACAGCTTAATGTCTATTCTGAAAAGACATAGGGAAGCCATTGGATGGACGATGAAGGCATCAAAGGGATAAGTCCAGCTATAGTGCAACATAGAATCCATTTAGTCGATGAAGCAACCCCCAGGAGGGACCCACAATGCAGGCTTAACCCTCTCATGCAAGAGGCAGTTAAAGCGAAAATTTTAAAACTATTAGATAATGGGGTCATTTATCCCATTTCAGATAGTCAATGGGTTAGCCGTGTTCATGTTGTCTCGAAGAAAGCTGGCTTTACGGTGGTCGAAAATGAGCAAAAAGAGTTGGTGCAGACAAGACTGCCTACCAAGGTTCGTGTCTGTATCAACTATAGAAAGTTGAATGCAGTCACCCGTAAAGACCACTTCCCGTTACCCTTCATCGACCAAATACTAGAACGATTGGCTGGACATGAGTACTATTGCTTCCTAGATGGGTACTCAGGATATAATTAAATCCCCATTGCTGCAAAAGACTAGGAAAAGACCACGTTCACCTGCCCATTCGGAACCTTTGCTTACCGACGTATGCCCTTTGAATTATGCAATGCTCCCGCAACATTCCAACAGTGCATGCTTAGTCTTTTCTTTGACATGGTAGAACAAATTCTTGAGATTTTCATGGATGACTTCTCCATCTATGGAGATTCATTTGATCAGCGTCTTCATCACCTAGAGTTAGTACTGCAAAGATGCAAGGAGAAGACCTAACTCTAAACTGGGAGAAATGTCACTTCATAGTGAGACAGGGGATTGTCTTAGGCCATGAGATTTCTAGGAGAAGCATTGAAGTGGACAAGGCTAAAGTAGAAGTGATTGCTAAGCTTCAACCACCCAAAAGCGTTAAGGATATTAGATCCTTTTTAGGGCATGCTGGGTTCTACCGACGGTTCATTAAGGATTTTATCAAAAGCGCTAGGCCCTTAACTAACCTACTCGCTAAGGACGTGCCTTTGATTTTAATGATGAATGTTTCAAGTCATGGGGAAGCTTAAGCAAGAACTTATTTTTACGCCTATTATTTCTGCTCCTAACTGGCCCAACCATTCGAAATCATGTGTGATCCTCTGATTTTGCTATTGGCACTGTTCTAGGACAGCGCATCGACAATAAGCAGCACGTGATTTATTACTCGAGTAGGACCTTGAATGACGCCCAACAGAACTATACAACGACTGAGAAGGAATTCTTGGTCGTTGTCATTGCGTTAGAGAAGTTCCGGCCCTACTTGTTAGGATCGAAGACGGTGATTTTTACAAATCACTCGGCTCTAAAATACCTCATGACCAAGAAGGAAGCAAAAGCCTGATTGATTCGGTGGATCCTTTTGCTTCAAGAATTTACTTGGAAATCCGGGATAAACGAGGTATAGAAAATGTGATCGCTGATCATCTCTCACGAATTCCGAACGCACCGATCATACAAGCTTCGATCAACGAGGATTTCCCAGACGAGCATATCCTAGCCATTCTCAAGGAATCCTGGTATGCGAAAATTGTTAATTACCTGGCCACTGGGCAATTACCTACTGACTGGAGAAAGCAAGATCAATACCACTTCTTTGTCCAAGTACGATACTTCTTCTGGGAAGAACCGTATCTTTTTAAGTATTGTCCCGACCAAATTATTAGACGATGCATACCAGAGGAGGAACAGAGGAGTGTGCTCAGCTTTTGCCATAACCTTGCATGTGGAGGACACTTGGTCCCCGCAAGACTGCAGAGAAGGTTCTACAAAGTGAGTTTTACTGGCCCACTTTGTTCGAAGACTCATACCATTTTTGCAAGTCATACGAATTGTCAGAAAATTAGGAAAATTTCAAGAAGAGACATAATGCCCCTGAACCTGATCCTGGAAGTTGAAATTTTTGATGTTTGGGGTATCGACTTCATGGGGCCATTCCCTAATTCCTTCGGCAACCAGTTCATTTTGGTTGCTATAAATTATATCTCTAAATGGGTTGAAGCTGTGCCAACTAAGGCCAATGACAACAAAGTGGTTGTCAAATTTCTCAAAGAGAACATCTTCTCGATTTGGCACCCCTAGAGTGATAATTAGTGATAATGGATCGTATTTTTGCAACAGAGTTTTGAAGCTCTGATGCGAAAAAATTCCATCAATCACAAGTTGTTTACTCCGTATCATCCCCAGACAAATGGGCAGGTCGAAGTCACCAATCGATAGATCAAGCTCATTCTGAAAAAGACTGTCAGACAAAACCGAAAGGATTGTCGGTCAAACTCAATGATGCATTGTGGGCTTACCGCACTGCTTTTAAAACAGTTCTGGGGATGTCTCCGTATAGAATCATATTTGCAAGCCTATCATCTTCCATTCGAATTAGAACACCGTGCCCTATGGCCATTAAGCAACTCAATTTTGTTCTGACCAAGGCCGGTGAGTGAAGGATACTGCAGATTTCAGAATTAGAGGAGATACGGAATGAAGTCTATGAGAATGCTCGGATCACCAAAAGCAGGACTAAATTTTTTATGACCAGCTCATAACCCGAAAAAACTTTGCCCGGAAGACAAGATTCTGCTATATAACTCTAGGCTTTATATTTTTGCGGGAAAGCTGAAGACTTGTTAGTCTGGACCGTTCATCGTGCGCACCGTTTTTCCACACGGTGCTGTGATTATTGTACATCCTAAGAACAATACGGAATTCAAAGTGAATGGGCAAAGACTGAAGCTCTTTTTGACCACTGAGCCTACATCACCGGCTGATAATGTGCTGACTCTTTTTGCCCCGTCATACACCTAACCATAAAAAAATTATTCGTTTATATGCTTACCCCTTCTACTTTTTTTTGACCTTTCTTTAGCCTATTCGCACTTGCCGGGCCGAGTCAACGAAGACGGTGACATCATTTCTTCACCCTATTCATTGCATTCACATTTCAAATACATTCGTTGAGGACAATGCATTAGATAGGTGTGGGGGTGCTAACTGTTGGCCCAGAGGCCTTCCACTCTAGTTTTGATGATGATTAACTCATGTAGTTATAGTTTACTTATAATCTTGTGATGTTTAGTTTCAGATACTTAACCAAGATATTAGTAGGTGATTAGCTTCAACAAAAGTATTTTGGAGCTTTCACATGGTGATTCAAGAGCCTGAGCGTCAAAGTTCATATCTAGCACTCATTGGAGTCAAGCTCGGTGGATCACGTTTGGATCGAGTCGACTTGGAGACGGTGCTCTACAAGAAGACTTCGGTACATAGTTTAGTTATATTTAGATCCATTTGTTAAAAATTAGATAGTGTGATATGCTCAAGTTCACAACACACACACACACACACTTGTTTAAGTTTCATGTTTTGATTTTTGGTTTTTAGTTTAACCGATCTTGTTTTCATGAATAGATAGAATCAAAACATGTTTACATGGTTTAATGTATATTAGATTTGTTCTATATACATCTATGCTTCAACTATTTAAACAAACTTAGTTTGATAGTTTATTTCATGAGTTTTGAGTTTTGGTAGTTTAACAAAACTTATTTTTAGATTTATGTCAAAAACAATGATATATATATATATAATATATATATATATATTATATATATATATATATATATATATATATATATATATATATATATATATATCTTTCATGTATATTAGATTATATCCATATACAACATGCTTCAAGTCGTTTTAATATCATGTTTTTGTATTTAGATAAGTATTGGACAAAACGATTTTTCATCTCAAAAATCCAAGTTTTGGAAAATACGGGTTTTGATTTTCGGCAAAATTTCTAAGTTACAAAAATAGTTCAAATGTTTGTAAACATGGTTTGATTTTACTCAAACATGTTTTTATATCAAAGTATTAAACTGAGACTATTTTTGTGGATTTTTTAGTTTTTATGGGATTTTATAGGATAATAAAAACCATTTTTCAAATCCTGATTTCAGTCTGCCAGGCTCTGGCGGTCGACCGACCGGTCGAACGGACCAGGAGCCGGTCGACCGGAACGGTCGACCGGATGTGCACAAAATGTGCACAAGGCCATATCAGTTGGCCGGTTGACCAAGCGGTCGACCGACTAAAGGTAACCCACTCTCGGGTTGCCCCGGTCGCGGTCGACCGGCCAGAGAGCCGTTGCTCTCTGGTTCAGGGCGCGGTCGACCAGGCGGTCGACCGGAAGGCTCAACGGTCACTTTTTGACTGTTGGCTGGTCGACCGGAAGGCCATTCTGGGCCTAGTCAGCTGCCAACAGGAAGATTCTCTTAGGGCCTATATAAACCCCATTTGAGAGCTGTTTTGTAACAAGATTTTCAAGAGAGAAAATTTCATACTCTTTTAGTGTTTTTCAGAAAAAAGTTTTGGGATCAAATTCTTATTCTCTATTTGTTTCTAAGTGTTTTTAACTCAAAGAAAATAGTCCTTTTGGGAATTTATTTTTGGTCTAAAAATTCTATACCTATTTGGAGTTTTTTCCAAGTGATTTTCTTTGTTCAAAATACTTTGTTTTCTCACACTTGAGCTTATCATTCTATCCCCTCTATAGGATCTTTGCTTTTGTGAGAAAGAATTGGTTTGTGATCTTTTGATCACTAAGCTATAAACCCTCCTACTTTGTGTTATCCCTCTTGTGTAGAGGTTGATTATTGGAGTGGTGGTTAGCTCCCTCTAGTGAGAGGGGGAGATTGTGTTTAGCTCCCTCTAGTGAGAGGTGGAGTTTGTGTTGGAATCTCTCATGTGTGAGGTGATTAGTGTTTGTTGGCTAAGTGCCTACCCCTCTTGTGTGAGGTAGTTTTTGTGTTGGCCTTGCTCTGTGAGAGGTTATATTGGTTGAGAGAGGAGTTGTGTACTCCCAATTGTATTTGCCCCAAATCCTCAGTGGAGGTTCCCTGTGTGGGAGGAAATCCTTCTGTGTGAAGGCGGAGACGTAGAGCTGTGTGCTCGAACCTCAAAACAAATCTCGGTGTTTGCGTTTGATCCATTGACTCTCTCTATTACTTTGAGCATTGCATCATATTGCCATATCATTTATATGCTTGTGTTGTTTGTGTGTGCCTCACTTGTGTTTAACCACGAGAGCTTCATATAGCACCTCAACTCTATTCAGAGGAATCAAGAGGAGTTAGTCCAGTGCCTTCACCGGGAATTCGGCTACACTCGTTGGTTACACTAAGCGTGTTGCAATTTAGTTTTAATTTTTGCATTTTATTCATTATTAGTTGTACACCTATTCACCCCCCCTAGGTGTACTTACACTAACACTTTTTCTTTTTCCTTTTATCTTTTTCTTCTTTCTTAAAAAAAATCTCCAGATTGAAAAGAAATTTCATACTCTTTATAAAAATACCAAAAGGTTGTAGGAATTAAGGGAACCTTATTAATGAATCTTTATTTTTGCCTAAATAAATAAGAAAGATTGGTTTGATAAAAAAAGTTAGGAGGGATAAGGAAAATAACTCATACCTTTTATTTAGCCTTAGTAGAATATGCATAAACCATACACACATGCTTGAGATTTAGAGACCAGCTCTAAAAACAAAAAAAAAAGAAAGAAAAAATTCTGGATAATTGTGCCTTAAGAAGCATGATTACTCACGCCAAAAAAATAATCAATATATATTATATAAATCTTGCTTTCGTGGCCTACTCTACTTGCATATTTGACCCGAGGGGTATTTTTTCACCTGGTGCCCTAGAACCATCCGGTTTGAGAGTCATCGGTTTGATATATGTTACATGAGTAAAGTAGAAAGCCTAATGAAACCAAGAATAAAATAAATATTAATAAAATTAAATGATATTCAAAGTTGAGTTGAAAAATCCCAAGCACATCACACTTACACATTAGGCATATCTATCTAAAGAAAAATAATAGAATGAGTTAGAAGTATAAGATCCTTTCTAAATTTAAGAAAAACTATAGTTTCTTCTTTTATGAAGGCTAAAGTATAAGAGGACTTATGAGGGTTAAACCTAATTCTTATATCATTCGGTCATTTTTACTTAGATGATTAAAAGTACTTTTTTATGACAGAATTTTTTCTAACAACTAACTACTTTTCTTTACTTACTGGATTTTGTGCATGCAATCGGCTGAAAACCCTCAGAGATAACACTCTTCCTCTAGGGAAAACCTAGAGGTTTAAAGGCTTGTTGCACATGCTCAGTGCAATCGTGTTACCTGTGAAAGTGGTGTAATAATTTTCTTATTTTTGTTTTGCTCGGGACGAGCAAAAAGATGAGTGTGGGGATGTGATTAGTTTCTAATTTGCATAATTTTCATCACATTCTCATATTTATTTGATGTAAAATTCTGCTAATAAAGGTTTGCTTGCTTAATCCTAAGTCCATGGTGTGCAAATGAAGAAGAAGACCCTAAACCACCATTTAATGGGTGATTAAAGGCCTACCAAGTAGTCATTAACTTTAGGGAGGAGATTTTGTCAGCTCAGGGCATCAAATCACGAATCCAAGAGATCCATCTGACGGATACAGACGGGATGGCACCCAGCAGGAAGCCAGGCACGCGCTTCCCCAGCATTGCCGTGGAAATGCGGCCTGGGCCGCGTCCACGGCAATACTGGAGCGCGCAAGCCCGGGCTTTGGGGCATGGATCACCCCCTGATGCCATTTCCCCTTGTGCCTATAAATACCCCCCCAGAGGTCTTCAGTTGAGATATCCAGAGCTTTAGCAATTGTTGTAATCTTGTTTTTAGGATTGTAGTTATTTTAGTTTCCTTCTTCTTCTAGTTTTAGTTTTAGCCATTAGAGTGAAAGAGAGAGTGTGTACAAGTTGTATTTGAAGTGACAAACTAATACAAGTAAACTACTTCTCTTTCTTCTTTTCATTTACTTGTGTTTTTCATTTGATTCTGCATTCTTATTTTAGTGTAACTCCTTCTCTTTACCTCTTCTCTTTTGTTGTTCTTTTCTTAACCATGTGTAACTAACTCCTCCATAGCATTGCTAACTAACTACTAACCCACTAATCTCTAACTCTTAATTAATAAACTCAAATGAGTCAATAGTGTCAAACAAGCCTTGTGCAAATGAGAACTATGACATCTTAAGATGAGGGGTCTAGCTCTAACTTACATTCAAGTATTTACCTTCTTATATTTCACTTAATAGGTTTTTGATGATCTATGGGTTGTCTACTTTACTTGTTGTTGTAACTTAGAGATTTTTCCTTTTAATTTTGCCAATACCATTAGTGCACTCGTGTCTTCCCTTATTCTCGCCTTCTATTGGATCTTGATAAGAGAATGTCCGAGTTTTTGCCGTGTAAAGTTATAGGAAGAACCTTCACTCGATTTCCACGTGAATGGTTCCTATGCATAAGGATTATGCTTGCTTATGATCCATCATGAGGCAATATCGTCAAGAAATTAGAGATTAGTGGGAGCAATTAGTAGAAAGTTAGCCATGCACTTTTACCATCTAGAAAAATCACTTTTACAAACCACCAAATCATTCTAAAACCAACTTGTTTTCATTTTTTGATTCTTTATTTTGAAACAAAGATCATTCTCTTTTCTTGAGCATAAAAGCCGCATCAAGCTTCCATCGCTCTCCCTCCTTGTGGATACGACTTGTATAGCCACTTCGCTACTACAGAAGAATCGCAAAAGCAGTAACATCGACCCATACTCTTTTTACTTATTCTTGTGCTTGCTTTTTTGCCGATCAGTTATTCCCTCTCTTCTCTTCTTTAATTACCCTGCACGCCACTGGACATTAAAATACATTAATAGCAAACTTTTATTTAAATAAAGATGTAGAAATGTGACACATATAATATAAAAACATGCAACACACATGTGTGATCAGTGAGATAAACAATATTAATTTTTTCCGATTGCGAGTAAAGCCGACAAATCAATAGAAATCCATAGAGGTAAAATCTATAATATAATATCTCTAGATGACATGAAGTTGTGCTGGATGAAGAGTCTACAATAGAGTTCTCAGACGTACCGCGTACTTACCATTATCCTAGGAGTAGACTAGAATATCAAAAATAAGGGAAACCCTAATGAGACTAAGCAGAAATAAGGAAGACCGATAATTAAGGATTTCTGAATACTGGCATTGCTAACTCTGAAAGACATAGCCAAGATATAGAATAACCATGGAGAATTCCGAATACTGACTTTTGAAGGATAACCGACTATAGATTCAATATGTAGAAGATATCTGGGACCTGTAAGGTTAACCGAATGGATCATTCATAAAGATCATGATGATAGCTTAAATACAGTGAGAAAATTCTGTTCATCAGATCAATGAAAACAAGTTAGGCAGGAGAAATCCGAGGAACGGCTAATGTGCTAAGCACTAAAGGGACTAGCCACGGGCGAAACCAAGCTTAGGTGGGCCATCGCATAACACAGCTCAGACGTTAAGCATTATCTCTGCGAGGTTCGGACTTGGTGGAGCTCACACGGTAAAGCGAGCTCGTAACACAACGCTAAATGTTAAGCACCAGGGTGCAGCGAAACCCGCACCTGGTTAGGTTCACGCGTGACTAAAACACGACCCTCACTTGGCGACGTTAGCAGGGCCTGTGGTCCACCAAATCTAAAAAGACTGCCAGGAGTTGGTCCTCTGAGAACACGATCAAAAATACATAATAACATAAATGAGTTCCGAATGTTGTCTCCTGAATAATAACTTGACTGCAGATCAGTTCTGAGAATACCCAAGTTTCATGAACTTGGTAGAAGAAATCATGATCATTACTGGAATAATAAAAATAGAAAATATTATAACTCTGTCTAGAAGATCCTGAATCTAGAAGATTGTTTCATACTGACACTCCTCATGTAATGATATAGTCTATCGATTATATAAATGAGAACTACTCTATTTTCTGTACTTATTCTACATGATGCATCCATACATACAAGAATAGAATGTGAGGCCAAAAAACTATCCAATGCAAGATGATGCGATGTACCAGAGTCAAAGAATGTCAGAACCAATGAGGAACCACATCTGTCTTGCTGCTATCCTACCAGTCTATCCATATCTTAAGTTGGTATAAAGATGACGGGAACTGAAAATGAAAAAGGATGGAAGAGATTCAAGAATCAAGGGAAGGACGATCAAGAGGGAGTAGATAACTTTGTACTTGCAGTTAGATTGTATAACCACGACTCATGCGTTTCAGTTATCATTAATTTGCCAACTGGTTATACTAAAGATGTGAAGAGTCTAAGCTCTGATACCATCCTGTAATGTCCCGATCCTGCGGGTACGGAGACGTTACTACGACATATATACGCAGGGTAGAAATACCCTCACATATGAAAATCACCTAGAGGGGGGGTGAATAGGTGATAATGCTAATCAAAGGGCAATTTAAAAATTTAAAGCTACAACAATCACCAATCAAGAATCACAAGATGAATGCAAGCAATTAAGTATGACAATGAATATGATGAGCAATTAATAAGTGCAAGCAAAGTAGAGTAAGGAGTGTAAGAACAAGAAAAGTAAACAATCGCAAACACAAGGATATGTTATCGAGGTTCGAGCACCCAGCTCTACTCCCCGCCTTCCCCAGAAGGATTCCGACCACTTTCACTATCACAAAGATCTCAAATACAATGGAGTACCCAACTCCTACAATCTCAAGTACAAGTAATTTCCTTGGTAGTCAAAAGACCACAAACTCTCTCTTTCAAATATCTCTTCCCTTACAAAGGTCCTTAGAGAATATTGAGTAGGAATGAAGCTCTTGTGTGTAAGGAGAAAAGAGAATTAAATCAGAGAGTATTTGAAAACCCTTCAGAAAATCAGTGAGAAATTCAGCACAAAAACCAAGAAACAAGTCTCTTTTGAAAGCCTTAAACTTTTAAATTTTCTAGCAATAATTGTTGTAACAAATCTCTCCCCAAACACCCCTATTTATAGGAGAGGGCTAGGGTTTAGGGATAAAACATAATTACTGATGTTTAGGAGGAAATTAGATCAAAATATATCCTTAAACGAATTTTTAAACACAAAAGACAAAAATAAACAGCTCACTTAAAATCTGCCCGTTACTGTTCAACGATACATCGGTCGACTGGGTCGGTCGACCGGTAGATCAAAAATTTGACCGTTATAGGCTAGCGGTCGACCGACCCGGTCGACTGAGAAAACCTGTGAGCAAAAACAATATCTCGGTCGACCGCCCCGGTCGACTGGCAGACATGCACACTGATACGTGCCTCTGCCAGAACTGCGGTCGACTGGTCCGGTCGACCGGACCAGACTGACACAGACTCGGTCGACTGTCCCGGTCGACCGGATCAGGTCAAAAATCAATTTTAAGAAAGAAAACAAAGAGGATTTTGATTTTAACAAAAATACTTTTGAACAGGGAATAGTATAAAATATAAAGATGTATCTGTAGGCAAAAACTTGTATGCAAAATATTTTTGTATAATTTATAAGAAATTATTTTGGAACGAGCATGTGCGCAAAAACATGTGTGATAGAGCTTCAACCTATCCACTATTCTTTAACATACTATTAACTGAAAAACAAATTACATGAAGACTTCTTGTGCTATTTTCAAGTCTTTGAGCCATCCAATGCCTTGCTAGTGCCTTCTCTTCTATGATCCTTCCTTGATGTGCAATTTGCCTTCCTTGCTTTGTGGAACTTAGAAGTTCTTGCAATAGCTAAGCAAATGGTCTCTAAACATGGTACAAAACTTGAAACTCATCTTAACAAACTTGTTAGTACCAAATAGCTCTAATTTGGTTTGTCATCATCAAAACACAAAACAATTGGAGAGTGTAACCTCTTGGGCCAACAACATATATATGCTAAGCATCAGTACCGATAAGAATCAAAATACGGAAGCATAGTGGTAACATACATTGCAGTAATAATAACACAAGAACACAGTTATCACAGAGCATGATACAATATCCCAAGAATATTAGATCACCAAGAAGCACAAAAGTAAGATATGCAATATAAAAGGACTAGAAAAATACTCACGAGCAATAAATGGAAATCTCGCAAGCCGATCAAGGGGCTTGGAAGAAATAGGGTTTTGGACAAAAAATCGCTAATCCACGCTTCTAATGCGCACTCTGATTAGCTACAGTAAGGTCACCATGGTCAGGCTCCTAGATCTGGACACGAGGGTCCAAGGTTATCAGAAAGTAACCCAACGAGTATGTAAAATAAAGTCAGTTGGTGTGCTTAGGCAGTCACGTGTGTACATGATCAAGTGATGTGATTCAGGTATACAAGTACAGGAAATGACCAGTAGACTTTAATATGGAGATCATAAATCAGCAAAGAATCCGAAATCAAGTAAGTACATCTATATTGATAAATCTGAATAAAAAGAGCATGCATTGAAAACCATGTTTCTAACATAGGCACACCTAATCATGTAAATGAGAGATCGAATAATAGGTTAGGTCTAAATATGGATAAAACTAGTTGTACAAGCTCAGATTGTGGATTCATGAGATTGATACATAGAGGGGATAATCCAAACACGGAAACCCTCATCTATATACCATATACATGTCTCTATCATCTGCGGTCATACAACTTGAGTTGCCCTCAAAGTAACAGAACTAGAGTGTGTCTGGAGTAATCATTTATCACAGAAATCATGTGCCATAAGCAGGGTATCAACTCAAGGCATGACACCTGATTAAATTATTTCATCACTATAACCAGAGAACGTAAAGGTATTGTATTTTAAGTTATTCAATGATAATAATCAATATCGTTTGATATTTCAATCACCTCCCTACCAGTATCTCACATCACAGATAGTCCATACTAGAGTTCGCACTCAGTAGAACTAACTCAGGTCTGATATGTGAGTATCAGCACCCGAACAAATGAGTGATCAAATATCCCATGTTCCTAATATTATTATTGTTGGTTATAATTTTTATGTTATTCATCCGATCCATATATTTAGGTATGTGTTACTGGTACATATACATCCACTTATGAATGATTGAGATTTTCCCTGCACACAAAATATAGAATTTCAGAATTTAAAACAATAGTGCAGGGCGCTCAATTCTATCCGCTATAGCAATGGCTATGCGGGTCGTGATCCTCAGGGAGGGACTGTAGGCTGTCTAAAAATGACTAACAGATCAGCCATTAAGGAAGCAGAGTCTCAAGCTCTAGACGCGAGAAATCGATGCTCGCGTCTCAGCATTAAGACGCGTTGGCTCTACACCCGTGTCACAACATTCAGACGCGTCGGCTCGAAGCCTGCGTCTCAGCATCAAGGCACGTCGGCCCGACGCCCGCGCCTCAGCATCCAGACGTGAAGGCCCGAAGCCCGCGTCTCAAACTTCAAGGCGCGTTTGGCCCGACGCCCGCGTCTCAGTTGCAACTGCCCTGATTACGGGGCCAGTCACCGCGCATGTAGCGGGTAGTGGCCCCTCATTCGGGAGCGTTTTTAGGAGGCACCTTCACCCCCTGAGATCCCTATAAATAGCCTTGTTTGCTATGAAGAGAGGATCGGAGTTTTTGGAGAGACACACAGGGATAGAGGCTTGAGAGGATCGAAGCTTGGCAGAAGATCAGAGTTTTGAAGAGAGAGAGAGCTTTGAGATAGGGCATCATCAAAATCGATCGAATCTAGGCAGAAGGATCATCAAGAGAGAAGCACGACTCTTCAGCGAGCTTACTGAGTACTAGCCGCTCTTCGCCTACCTCCTCTTTGAGAGTTTTGGTAGACGGGGCTGAGTTACTCTTTCTACCGACCGAAGAGAAGACCCCCGACGGTCCAGGACGGTCATCTGGTCAACGGAGAACAAGATTCACTCTCCATCGCCACACGAAGAACCCAGCTTTAAACAAAGGGAAGATTCAGACATCCTCCCTCCCTTGTAACTGGAAAAGAGGGAAGAGCAGTTCTTTTGGTTGTAATCGTTTCGCTTGAATTAAGGAAATCTTTTACAGCTAAAACCACTTTCTCCGACCACCAAACCTCTTCCGGCCCCTACAAGAGATGGCGACTCCGCTGGGGACTACCTTCGTTACTGACGAGCGCACCGTGGTGCAAGATGACGTTCTCCGTAAGGGGAAAATGGTCGAATCCCTCGTCGTCGAGTTCGACCAGGCGAAGTATGAAGAGTTCCTCTCTTCTGGCTCCAAGAGCCCAAAGACCCGCGTCTGCCGCAGGGTCTCAAATGGACAGCCCCCTGAAGCCCAATCTGAGGCTCCGTCGGGTGCTCCTGCTGCCCACTGTGCCAAGTTTGGTTCACGCGCCAACGCCTCTCCGAAGGCCCGCGTAACCTCAGACACCTCTACTGCGATCAACCGCGTCGCGCAGAGCACACGCGCCAACGCCTCTCTGAAGGCCCGCGTGGTCCCCGGCACATCTACTGGTGCGATCGACCGTGTCGCACAGAACGCCCGCGTCAGCGTCTCTCAGGAGACCCGCGTGGCAAACACCCCTGGTTCTACAAACCAGGAAGTTGTTGGCTTCTCTCTTCCTCCACGACGCAATCGGAATGCCGAGCGTCGACAGAGAAGACGCGCGCGTCAACACTCGGTCGGAACCGTTGGTTTTCTGACTGGGGTGGAACGCAGCGTACGATCCGATGCCTTGCCCGCACCTCGTCCAGTGCAAGAGGTCCGTGTTTGGCGACCCAAACGCGAGACTCCCCAAGTTGAGCCCTCTAAAGACCAACTTGCCAAACGCCGAAGTGAAGCTTCTGCGTCTTGTCAAACGCAGGAAGCACGCGCCCATAGGCGTGGGGCCCAGCAGCCCACTCTCTCCCAAGCCCAAGTCTCTCTTCTCCAACGCAGCAGACAGCAACGCGAAAGTCGCGTCTCATATCAACAGAGACGCCAGACGCGCGTGACGCAGCCGCGACGCGACAGCCGCGTTTCTGAAACCTGTGTCCAGGCTGAACAGCACATGACTGTCTCCCGTCGTCGACGTCGCGAGACCAGTCTCTTTAATCCCCCTCCCACAGATTTGAGGGATTATTTGACAAGGAAGAGGAGTGCCAATCAGACCTCTTCTCCATGCTGCTGTCAACAGCTCATCCAGATGCTCTCTGGATGCCATTGCGAGTCAGGCGTGCACCAGCCGTCTCTAATTAGACAGCTGACCCTGATTCCCCCATCAGCCAAGAGAAGACGCTCCCACAGGAGGAGAACCTTCTCAGATGTTGAATACCCGGAGCTTACTGCAAACATGACTAGCAGGAGTAAGGGGAAACAAATTGCAGTCAGCCCAGATGACTCCGAGTCTGACTCTGTACCGGAAGGAGTGTATCAACACACTCGCACCCGGACGGGGCCATTCCCCCAATTGACTACAATGCCTTAGCCCGCGGCATTAGAACGGATGATTCTCACTCTGCTGTAGTGGGGTCGCAAGCTTCAAACTCTTCCGTCGAGAAGGAGGCTTCCGCCTACATGGCAGACACTCCTGAGGAGACGACCAGGCGTTTAGAACAGACGCAGAAGCACCAGATGGATATAATCGCCTCTCAACAGAGATCCATTGACTCCCTCAAGCATATGCTCGAGAAATTGCTTGAAGAAAGAGCGAGATCTCCTCCTAGACGACCGAAGGGGAAAGGGAGAAAAGGAGAAAGCCCACCCTCCGAATCTTCTGACGAGACACGACGATCTACCTCGGATGTGTCCAAGCCCTCGTCGCAGGCAAGAAGCGACCAGACCCCGGGAAAGGCTCATGCTAAGAGAATGAGTCAACTAGAGCAGCGCCTCGAGGCCCTTACCAACCGTAAAGGCCTCCAAGAAGCTGGAGTAGTCCGGCCCTATCCGGCCGAGTGGGACTTAGTCCCGTACCCTCCTAAGTTCAAGGCTCCAACTCTCCAGGCATTCGACGGGAAGGGGTCGCCCAACCAGCACATCTACTACTTCAAATCCCAGACCGGGAATGTGGTAGATAACGATGCCATCCTGGCGCGACTGTTCATCGGCACCCTGAAAGGGTTGGCCTTTGAATGGTTCATGAAGCTCCCCGAAGGTTCCATCAAGAACTGGGGTGACTTGGAGAAGCTGTTTCTAACACGCTTCTTCGAAGATGATTCGGAGGTCACAATGCCTACCCTTTTAGCTACAAAACAGCGAAAGGGAGAGTCCGTCAAGTCTTTCGTAGAAAGATTTCGGAACATGGCACTCCGATGTCCAAGCGGCATGACCCAGGCCACCCTGGTGGAAACATGTCGCCATAATCTCCAAACCTCACTCCTTGCTCAAATAGGAGTTGCTGAAAGCCGCACCTGGAAACAATTAGTCCAGCAAGGTGAACAGGCTGAGGAGATTGTCGCCCGCGTCAGAGCGGAAGAAGGCAAGCCCAGGCCAGAGAGGTCGACAAGGCGTGCACCAGACACATCCCTCCAAACCAAGCGGAAGGATAATTTGGCGACGGAGACCAAATCTCCCACCAAACCTCAAACAGGCAGGGCAAGTGGCTCTTCAAGCCAGCCACGCCCCAACAAGCAGTATTCCTTCAAGGAGGAACACGTCGATTCGCTCTTCAAGCTACTCAACAAGAGCAATCGACTGAAGCTCCCTGAAATCAGGCGCCCGGAGGAGGTCGGCAAGACCGACAATCCCGCCTACTGCTTATACCACAGGATGCTCGGACATCCTACCAAAAGCTGCTATGTCTTTAAGGACATTCTTCAAGCTCTGATTGACGCGGAGGTATTAAAACTCCGACCGGAGCAGAAGAAGATGACGGCCAACATGACGTCGATTCTCCAGTTTGGGACACGACCCCCGACACCCGTGGGGGTAATCTCTGTCCCGAAAGGAGAACTGAGGGTGGTCAACACAGACCCTCATCAGCAACAGGAGAAAGGCTTGGTACCCGTCTCTACACCTCGAGGGGAAATCATGTGGGTCCACCCTGACCTCGTCGACGAGCAACAATGGACGACTGTGACCAACAGGAAGTCCAAAGGCAAAGGGAAGGCTTCATCTTGCCATGTGATATGCGCCTCTTCTCGAGAAGCGGACACTGATGTTCCCTCGCTGACTGACTCAGAAGAGGAAACAATAGTCCTGGCCGCAGAGCCCAGCCAACCTACGGCAGGGACCCGTTCAGGACAGGCATACTTGAAGCAGTACGGCGAGACATCAGCGGCTTCTCCGCAACAAGCCGTGGAACCAGCCAAGCCCTCCTCTAAACAGCCTGGGGAGAAGCAGAAAGAAACTCGGTTTTCTCGAGTTCTTGCGAAAGGTGTAACGGAAGAATCCTCGACACCTTACCGCTTCGACGTCTTGGCTCAACTAGCCAACATACCGGCACGCATTACCTTGTATGAGCTCCTGAGGCTATCAAAGTCAACTAGAGAGGCTCTACAAGAAGCTCTGGCAAATGCTGAGGTCTTTATGACCCGCGTGCCAAGGGAGGAAGATGAAGAGGATTGCCTCCACACCTCCCCAAATGCTCCCTGCATCACCTTCACAACAGATGACATGCAGGTTAAAGGGAAGCATGACCGACCCCTATACTTCACAGGGTATATTGGGTCATCCGAGGTGAACCGCATCCAGGTAGACCCAGGGTCCGCGCTGAGCATCATACCTCGCCGGGTTATGCAGTTTCTAGGCATTCCTACCCATCGTCTGAGCCCTACCCAGACGACTATTTACGGGTTCAATGCCAACATCTCCCGCCCAATGGGGAAGATCAAGCTCAAATGCCAGATCGGGAGCCTTAAGTCAGAAGTGACGTGTTACGTCATTGACGCGGACACTTCCTACAACCTGTTGCTGGGACGACCATGGATTCACCGCAATTCCATCGTTCCCTCTACTCTCCACCAAGTCATGAAATACATTGACGAGAGTGGACAGGTCCGAACGTTGATTGCCGAAAGGCATCCGTTTAAAGGGGTTGAAAATTATTTCACGGACTCCCTCTTATATCAGGATCCGGAGGAGACTAATGAAACCCCACAACCAGAGGAGCCAGACTCTGGTAATGAAGCCGACATTGAGCCTGAGAAAGAAGAGTGCCTGTGGGAGTTGGAGCCCATTGTAAAGAGCACTAATAAGCTCGATGTTGATACCACCGACGATGCGGGTGGTTGGTACATTAATGAAGATTTAGACTTTGCGTATTTCCCTGTTTCCGATTCAATACCGTCGGATACCACTACCGACATGGACGATGACCTCTGGTCGGCAATAGATGCCTTGACATCTTTGCATGTACCAGTGAAATCATCCTTCGGGACATACCAAGATAATGGTGACGCGCAAGAGTCTGTATTCATGGTTCCAGCCAGACGAAAAGGCCAAAGACCAATACTTTTTGGGCGAATCGCATCTGAACCTATGTCCCACGAAGAATCGGAAGGTGAGGATGAATCCCCTCAGTTCGATCATTATGAACCAAGAACGCTCAAGATGATGAAGCGCATGGGGTATGATCTAACCAACAGGCCTGGGTTGAACTTCGGAAAAGGAAGAAGAACACTGCTTCGATCCTTTGTACCGAAAGGGAAAACCCCTGATTACTATCATCGGACGCGCCGGGGGTTGGGCTATGTATCAACTCCAGTGCCATCAGCCTCTGATTCGGAGAGACTGTCAAGTCATGACTGCTCATCAGACACGTCGTCATGGGAATCAGATGTCAGTGTCGGCAACATCTTCAAAGGGCTTTCAGTAAACATGGTTTCGACAAGCCATCTGGAGGATGAAGATGAAGAAATGATCCAATCCGATACAGACCCTTGGATCAGACATTTGAATGCTCCTTGGGACATCCGCTTTGAACAGCGTGAGCCACCCACAGAAGACAAGGTTGTTCAAGTCAACCTAGGAGATGAAGACAATCCTAAACCCATCTTCATAAGTGACGGCCTGTCGCCTCCAGAGAAGAAGGATTTAATATCTCTTGTACAAGAGTATATAGATGTCTTCGCCTGGAATTATGAGGACATGCCTGGACTTGATCCTCAAGTGGCTATGCATCGCCTCAACATCAATCCGGACATGAAACCCGTTAAACAACAGCAGCGACGGTTCCGTCCAGAGATAATGGAGGCAATCCAATCAGAAGTCAGGAAGCTTATTGACTCCGGCTTTATCAGGGAGGAACAGCATCCCGACTGGGTAGCCAACATTGTCCCCGTCGCCAAGAAGAACGGGAAGATCCGGATCTGCATCGACTTCCGTGATCTAAACGAGGCCTGCCCCAAAGACGAATTCCCATTGCCAATCACAGATGTCATGATTGACAATACTTGTGGATTCGAGCGAATGTCCTTTATGGACGGGTTCTCAGGATATAATCAAATCAAGATGTATCCCGATGACGAAAAGCACACCTCCTTCAGGACACCTCTAGGGATATATTGCTACACCGTCATGCCCTTCGGTCTGAAAAATGCGGGGGCAACCTACCAAAGGGCCATGAATGCCATTTTCCATCGGCAGATACGCAAAACGGTGGAATGTTATGTCGACGACATTGCGGTGAAAAGCCGCACTAAAGGTGATCACATACCAGACCTGAGGGTGGTCTTCAACATCATGCGGGCTCATCAATTGAAGATGAACCCCACCAAGTCCTTCCTGGGGGTAGCCAGTGGCAAATTCCTAGGGTTTGTCGTGACTTCCACAGGAATCCATTTGGATCCGGAGAAAGTCCGCGCTATCCAAGAGATGCAACCCCCCAAAAGCCTCAAGGAGCTCAGAGGATTACAAGGACGATTGGCATATATCCGCAGATTCATTTCAAATCTCTCCGGGAGATGCCAACCCTTCGCTAAGCTGATGAAGAAGGGCGTTTCGTTCATTTGGGACGACGCTTGCCAGCAAGCATTTGAGGAGATCAAGCACTACCTCACCCAACCACCAGTCCTGGCAGCTCCGGTATCCGGAAAGCCTTTCCTGGTGTACGTCCGATCAATGGATCATTCTTTGGGAGCTCTACTAGCTCAGAATGATGACCAGGGGCGAGAACAAGCAATCTACTACCTAAGTAGAACGATGATCGGAGCCGAACATCGGTACAACCCGATCGAGAAGGAATGTTTGGCACTGGTGTTCGCCATTCAGAAAATGCGACACTATCTGGTGGGCCAAACCATAAATGTCATATCCAAAGTCAACCCCCTGAGGTTACTTATGACAAAGCCTTCTTCACTAAATGGCCGGCTGGCAAAATGGGCCATATTGCTATCACAATATGAGATGCATTTTCTGCCACAAAAGGCTATTAAGGGACAAGCGGTGGCGGACTTCTTAGCTGAACACCCAGATCCCAGGGCAGCCAAATTCTACGAGGATCTCCCAGACGAGGTCACCGAAGCCTGCCTGACCCAGACATTGTTCGAAGGACAAGTATGGCAACTTTTCTTCGATGGCGCATCAAGAACAAGCTCTAGAGGACATACAGTTGCGGGGGTAGGAGTAGTACTCGTCTCCCCACAAAATTACGTGATTCCCCGAGCTATCTCGTTAACCGAGCCCTGTTCCAACAATGTGGCGGAATACAACGCTCTTTTGATTGGGATGCAATTCGCCGATGAGATTGGCGTTAAAAATCTTGAGGCATACGGTGATTCTAAACTCATCGTCAGCCAAGTTCGCGGAGAGTATGAGGTCAGGCATGAAGATCTAGTACCCTACTACAACGCGACAATCCACATGGCCGAGAGGTTTTCAAACTTCTACATCGACCATGTACCGCGCAAGCAAAATGCGCATGCAGATGCACTTGCATCCCTTGCTGCCTCCTTAGCTCTTCCAGCTGGAGCAATGGAGAAGGTATTCGTCTATAGCCACGACCTATACTGCCCAAAAAGTCCCCTCGGAGACTACCAGAGGTCTACGGGAGATCGTCGCGGTAAGGAAACACTTGAAGTGTCAACCGATCCAGAACTTAAAGACTGGCGATTCCCCTACATTGATTTTGTCTTGTACGGCATCTTGCCCGAAGACACCAGGGAGGCGGCTGCCATCCGAAGGAAAGCCTCCAAATTCTACTACAATGCGATTTCGCGAACATTGTATCGTCGATCGCATGACGGGATCCTGCTCCGATGCCTCTCATCAAAAGAAGCCCAAGGAGTATTGAAAGAAGCCCACGATGGTACTTGTGGAGCTCATCAACCTGGCCCGAAGCTGGCAAACCGACTCCAAAGATTGGGTTACTACTGGCCCAAGATGGTTGCCGATGCTGTTGCCTATGCCAAAAGATGTCACGCCTGTCAAATACATGGCGATTTCATCCATCAAGCACCAGGATACCTCCACTCTACGACCTCTACCTGGCCGTTCGAAATGTGGGGGATGGACGTGGTTGGTCCTATCAGCCCACCATCATCAAAGGGACATCGGTTCATCCTAGCGATAACCGATTACTTCTCAAAGTGGGCCGAAGCTATCCCTTTGAAAGAGGTGAAATCTTCTAACGTGATCAAGTTCGTGAAACATCACGTTATTTACCGTTTCGGCGTACCTCGGCGAATTGTCCATGACAATGGACCCCAGTTCATCAGCCAGGCTTTCCAGAGATTCTGTGCTAAGTTCAGAATCCAGAGTGTGTCATCAACGGCCTACTATCCGCCCGCTAACGGCCTCGCAGAAGCTTTCAATAAGACTATTGGCAAGCTTCTCAAGAAATTCGTCTCGAAAAGTCAACGAGACTGGGACGATAAGTTGGGCGAATGCTTATGGGCCTATCGCACAACAGTGCGAACCCCGACAAAGGCCACGCCATTTTCCTTGGTGTACGGATGTGAAGCCGTGCTTCCCCTAGAGATCCAAATTCCATCTCTACGCGTCGCATTGACAGCGGAGATGACGACAGAGGAGAAGCATCGACAGCGACTCCAAGAATTGGAAGCCTTGGACGACAAGCGTCTGCAGGCCCAACAACAAATCGAGCTTTACCAAGCTCGTATCACCAGAGCCTTCAACAAGAAAGTCAAATCCCGAACTTTCAAGAAGGGCGACCTCGTCTTAGCCGTCCGAAGACCCATGGTCATGACACACAAGACGAAAGGAAAATTCCAACCCAAATGGGAAGGACCGTTTGTAGTAGAGTCAGTCTACTCAAATGGATCGTATCGCCTCATAACCTCAAATGGCGATACACTTATGATGCCAATCAATGGCAAATTCCTGAAGAAATACTATCCCTAGATGGCATTCTTCCACCGATCAAGTTAAAAATACACCTCTGATCAAACATCCGACGCCCTTGACGGCTAAGGATAGAAGAAAATGTTGGCTTTTAAGTCCAACATAAGTCTTCGACAACTCATCATGCTGAGGGGAATAGCATGGCTAGCCCAACTCAAACGGTAGTTGGTAAAGGCATGACAAACCCGTTGACAGCTGAGGATTTGCTAAAAATCCTAAGGGACACATTCCCATTTGATCCGATGCCTCCGACGGCTAAGGATAGAGGAAAATGTTGGCCTTTAAGCCCAACATAAGTCTTCGACAACTCATCATGCTGAGGGGAATAGCATGGCTAGCCCAACTCAAACGGTAGTTGGTAAAGGCACCTCAAATCCGTTGACAGCTGAGGGTTTGCTAAAAATCCACCTAAGTGGATTTGATTCCACTCTTCCCTCCAAAAATCCCTTACCAATTCTCATCCATAGAATGGTAGGACCACAAAATGCAATCATTACCATGTTAACACTATACCTCTGGTAATGAATACTCTTTGTCGAGTATAAACCTGGCTTGTTAACTCTGCATAGAGTAACAAACTCTCAAATTTGCCAAGTTAACACTATACCTCTGGCACCTCAAATTCCACTTGTCAATTCTCATCAATAGAATGACAGGTCCTCAAATTGCTCCTATCGCAAGCAAATTCTTGTCAAGTTAATATCACACCTCTGACAAACTACTGTTTAAGTTAACATTACACCTCTAAGCAGTACATCGAGTGCCTGTCAAGTTAATATCACACCTCTGACAGTTACCTTTCTTCAGACTTCCATATCGAAGCTGAAATGGACGATGCCAAGTTAACACTACACTTCCAGCATCCGAGTCATTGTTAAGTTCAACAATACACCTATGGCTATGACCTTTCCTCGACTTCTTTAAGCCGAGACGACTAATGCCAAGTTCAACATTACACCTCTAGCATTTCTATCACTGTTAAGTTAAACATCACACCTATGACAGTGACACCCTCAGTTTTCCCAAATAAAACTGAGATGCTGATGAGTTAGGTTAATATCACACCTCTAACTCGCATCCTTGTCAAGTTAATATTACACTTCTGACAAGACTACTTCTAAACCGTTAAGTTAATATCACACCTCTAACGGTAAAAATCTTACTAGATTCCCCACGAGTCTAGTTTCATTTGATATTCTCCCCAACCGAGTATCAAATTCATTCTGGAGGCAGTGTTGGTTAACATTACACCAATAAACAATGCTTCCATCAAAATCCCCAGCTGATCTTAAATCAAGTTAATCCCAAATCCTTGATAAAAGTTCACCTTCTCTGGGGGTACGCGCTCCACTCGTCACTTTCTTTTATAAAGTGGCGGGTCCACCAAAATTATTCTTTGGCTTCTAAAGCAAAACGTTCAAGACAACAGAAAGAAGCAAAAAGAAAAGTGTCACTTTTATTCATATCCAAACACATGAAAGTGATACAAAACGCTCTCTTATACAATAAGATTGAGTGTTACAATTAAGGAGTACAAAGAAGTCCCTCTCTCTCTCTGAGGCCGTACTCACTCCTTGAAACCGCATCTGATCCCAGGTGCACAATTGGAGCCGGTTGCACTTTGATGCATGACGCCAACTTCGAAAGCGCCCTAGCTGACCAAGCCAAGAGCAATGGTGTTCTTGAGGTCCAGTGGCAATGGAAGGTCCTGCAACCCTTCGTTCAGGCGCGTCTCTTTCCCTAGTAGACTATCCAACAAACATGGAGTCACTCTTGGGGTGAGAGCAGAAGTTTAGGAGTCATCACAAAGGATGCCACCCTCCACTTAGTCCGGCGGCAGCAAAAAGTCCGGCAACTCTTCCTTCAAGAATTGATCCTTCCCCAGCAGAAGACTCAACGGACTTTAACTGTCCTCGATGTCACTTCTGGGGTTTCATCACCATCCCTTTCCCCAGCAGGCCATCCAACGGAGTGTCCTTGATGTGACTTCTGGAGTGGGAGAGGAAGAGGATCTCATCCGCCGCCGCAACCGCCGGACCACCCTCGCCGGTACTCAGCCTATCCGTCTCTTCCACCAGATCTGAAGAGACCTTGGCGAGGGTTGGGTCCTCGTCAGAGATGTAATATACTCTCTTATAGGTGACGAGGACCATAATATATTCTCTCATAGGTGAAGGTTGAACGAGTTCGCCGACCGAAGTATTCTTCCAAGGGCCCAGCAAGCCTGCAAGGAACAAAAAGAGAGAATTAGAACAATCTGCAGCTTAGTGTAAACAGAGAAAAACTAAGTCAGCAGAGGCAAACGCGGGAGTGATCCACGCAGTTAGCCAAATGCGGGAATGATCCATGCAGTCTACCAAGACGCAGGAATGACACGCGCAGCAAGCCAAACTGTTGCGTCAGCAGAGACAAACGCGAATCAAAACGCGGTCCCATTCTGTGCCTAGGTCAAAGAGCACAAACGCCGAAAAGGCACAGACGCCGAAAATTGCCATCTCCATGAACAGGAGTTGCAAGGTGCGGGTCTGAAACCTTTTTTGGAATTCGTCCAAGGCATTGGCCATGAAACGCGCTAAGGCACAAGCCATAAAACGCGCCAACACCAAGGGCCAAAGATTCCTGAACGCGCGTCCGGAGAAGTTCAGGTCCATGGTACAAATTCCAGAAGGAATGCACCAATGCAGAGTTCAGGTCCATGGTACAAATTCCAGAAGGAATGCACCAATGCAGACTTCATGAGGGGGTCCAGATGACATGAAGCCAAGGTACAGGCCATGGTGAATCTAAAATGTCATGGTGAAACGAACGGCATACCCGTGGAGACCTCCGTCAAGAGTTGTAATCTCTGCACCAGGATGCAAACGCGGTCACAGGGCAAAGAGGTGTTTTCTCCTAAAGAGACCAAACAGGGGCTTAAAAGCCCTGGGTCATCTTCAGAACCATCCTCATCCATGGAGACAACTGTCTGAGGAAGATGAAAGTTCTCAAAGCGCTCTCTCAAAAAACAAAATAGTCCAAAGGCAGGATTGAAGGGAGAAAGGGCGCCCTATTTATAGGCAGCTCCTGATAACAGCGGTTAATGGCCCCGTAATCTGAACCGCCGGCATTAATAACTGCACAACTGCCAAGATCCAATAAAGGCCGGACGCGTGTAACGCTGCTTCGAGAACCGCCGCTGGCGCTGATCTCTAACCGCCCGCACTGGTTTCTCATTTAAGAGGATCAATACTCAAGCCCAATCAGCAGCCGATGCGTGGACAACTGCTTCGGGAAACAAAGCGGAAAATCCGCATCTGACGTTTAAAGATCACACCAAATCCCTATGACAGGCTGTATGTAACGCCTGGGAGTTTACACCCAGACGCGGATTGAAGAACTATCCACCCATCCGCGTCCCAGAAAGATGCCTGCGCGAGTCAAAGTCGCGTCCCCTCAGAATTAAGGGAAAGGCACAAGGCTGCGTCTCCCGCGTCTGCCTGATCCGCTTCCTTCTTCGCAGAAGCAGATCCGGTTATTCAGAGCCGCGTCTCCCTGAACGAATGCCGCGTCTCATGAAACAATGATGGCTACGTCTCCCTATGGATTGATGCTACGTCTTGTCAAAAGGACTTAGTCCTGCCTAAGTTCTCATGAACTAAGAACCGCGTCTCACCCTGTGATTGACGATGCGTTCGGAGGCCGCGTTTTCACTCTATGCTGCGTCTCATCAAGAAGACCGCATTCCGATTTGTGATTGACGCCGCGTCTCATCAAAAGGACTTAGTAGAATCTAAGTTCTTATGAAATGATGACCGCGTCTCACTTTATGATTGACGCTGCGTCTCAGTAAAAGGACTTGGTAAAATCTAAGTTCCGGTAGACTGATGACCGCGTTTCACCCTGTGGGATTAATGCCGCATCTCGCCAAGACCGCGTCCCATTAAAAGAACTTAGTCCTACCTAAGTTCCGTAATCACGACTGGTGATCGAGAGTTGGACTCATCCACAACAAGACAAAGAAATTGGGACAAAAGCTTTAAAGAAAACTTCTATTATACCAAAAAATGATAGAAGTGGATACAAACACTCTTAATAGAGTGCCCCTTTTCTTTACAGGAAAAAAAAAAAAGAAGGCTAAATGTCCTGGTTCACCAAGGAACGGATTTGTTCCCTAAGGCGGTGAATCTCATGCTGGCGCGTCCTCTCAGCCTCCATGATAGCCCGGTCCCGCAGCTCCGCCTCAGATAAGAAACTTCTGGCAGACAGTTGCATCCGCAGAGAGTCCACCCTGGAAGATTGCAGAGACAGACTCTCTTCAGCCCGCGCCGTAGCAGCCCGTTGCTCCTCAAGCTCCTTTTTTAGGGAGACAAGTTTTTCCTCATTTAGTGCAAGAACAGCTTCCGCCTTGGCAATAATGTCCCGAGTTCTGAGGATGACCTGCTCCGTGCTCTGCACACTGAGCTCAGATTCCCTCGAATCTCCGGCTAATTTTTGAAATTCAGCCTTGGAATATTCAAGGTCACGGATCTCGGCAGTGATCTGCGCCTCCGCCTCCTGTCGCTCCCGTTCCTGAGCAGCCAGGAGCCTGGTCAGGATGGCCTGGGCCTCACCGGAAGAACCTGCATCTTCCAAAGATTCCAGCTCCCGCAGGTTATCTCCAAGTTGCTCTACCACCCGCAGGCATGCCCTGGCAAGTGAAGGGCCTCCCGCCAATTCGACGCTCACGGCCATATTTTCAAGAAGCCTCTGGGCGAACTGGAAGGTGCTGTGTCCACGGAAGATGAGATCAATACATGATCCCATCGAGGTGAAGAATTGTTGCACCATCTGACGTGCCAGATCCCCCATGTCTTCACCACCTAAGAAGCTTCCCGACCCTTTTTCTGTCACGGGACAAGGGATATAGGGCGGGTCTTCTCGCACAAGAGCCGTGCCAGCCGTCGATGTGGCCAGAACAAGACTACCCATTGGCGCTTCCGGGAGCGCTGCCTCTGCAGGAGCTTCCACGACCAAGGAAGGAGCTGTAAGCACAACCTCTCCAGAAACTTCCACCGAGGATTGAGCTGTGTGGCCTTCTGGAAGGGTGCTGATCGTCAGACTCCCCACCTGAGCCCCCTCAGTCAGAGCTGCCTTACTAGGATCGAGGTCCAGAGGCATCGAGTCCTGTAGAATGGGAGTCTCCCCAGCTTCAGCAGTAGCCTTCTTCACCAGCGGAGTGAGAGCCTCCTCAGCCTCAATGGTTGTTTCCCCTCCTGGCAAAGGGGAAGGCTCCCCAACTTCAACAGCTGCCCCCTCCAAGGTTATCTCAGCGGCCGAAGCCTCAATCCCCTTGGGCTGGGTCAACTCTGTTTCCATCACCTCGACAGGCGAAGAAGTTATACCTTCAGCAGGGATTATCGCCAGCGGTAACGCAGTCGATGATTCACCCTCATGTTGTTCCTCCTCCGAGACGTCAAAGAATCCGCCCTGATCAGGAAGAGCGGGTTCATCGCCATAGTCGACTTTATCTTCAAAGTCACTTTCTTCCGATGACGAAAAAGACGATAGCGCCACGCGAGAAGCTCCGCAACAGGAGCCTTACCCCCAATCACTCCAGTGGTAGGACTAGGGTCGACTGCCCGAGGATTGGAAATAAAGACACTAGGAGACCCCAGTTGCTGTACCTCGTCTCTCCCTTCATGAGCAGAAGGAGACTCGCCCATTATGTCAACCTCCGGTGACTCGGTATCACCAGCAATAAGGGGTCGCTCAACAAGCTCCCCTTCCTCCACGGTCTCGCTGCGTGACCTAGGAGCACGGACCAAGCTTGGAAAATCTTCATCTTCCAGCGGTTCCTCAACTCTAACAGGGACACCTTCAGGAGGAACCTCAACTCCAGCAGAGATAGCTCTGGATTGAGAGACTTCAGCTCTGGATTGAGAGACTTCAGCCGTTAAGTCCCTCCGAGCCTTTTTTGGGGCAGGCTCAACTACAGAAGCAGAGCGCCGACGACGTTTCCTCGCCAATTGCTTCGACCTCCTTGCCGGTCGCAGCTCCACTCTCATTGCTGGTGGCTCCGCCCTCGTCGCTTGCGGCTTTGCCCTTGCCGGTCGCGGTGCCGCCCTCACTACTGGGGCTCCCTCCTCGATCGTTTCTCGACCTCCCTCTGAGCTTTCAGGTACTGGTCGAGGAGTTTAGTACGTTTACTGGATTCAGACCTCTCCTCGAGACTGGCATTGATACTCTCAAGACATGAAGACTCCGGAATAAGATCTGGCGTCTGGCCGGCTTGGGAGTACCAAGTACAGAAGCTGAAACTCATACGGCACTTAGGCGCCTCATCGGGTAGATGGAACGTTGCTCCCGTCCCTCCAGCCACACTGTAATACCAAGCCCGAGCGCCTTCGAACAGGTTCCCGTCAAAGGCAAGTTGAGCATTGGGATTCCCGACGTAAAGCTGATCATAGCCAAATTGTCGGGCAAAACGACTTGGCATATACGGTTCGATAGTGCAGGAAGTTCCTTGGCGAAACAGCACATATCCTGGTCGTATATTGATCAACCACCAGAAGGCTCCAGCAGGCAATTGCGAGAAGTCATCCCGCCCAGCGACATCCGTGAACAGCTCCCCGGGGGCTGCATCTTGAACCTCTGGAAAGTAGCGGTTGAGCTGGTAGTTGGCGGCACAGGAAAGACGCTTCCTAATGTAATACAAGTAGGTGTCATGCCACTCTGAACGTTCCAGCCGCTGCACAAATGGGATATGATCCACGCTCCCACGCGCTGCCGTCATTAGAGACGGGCAATGCATCACGTACCAAGCCATGAGGTACGTGTAAGGCAGCTCAATTCGCGGGTTGGGATGCTTCACTGTCGGGTTCCCCTCTGAGTCGGTATACGGCTCCCCACGAGAATTAGCAGTCTTTGGGGGTCCGCAGAAGCTCTTGGTCAACACCCGCAGCCCGCTTTGAATACCAGCCACCACGTCGGGAAGAAGGGCTATGGGGTGGCCATGAGCCAAGAGTACCGCCGGGTACACCACATCTGCCACAATAACTTCATGTGGTAGCGTGGGCACCACACACCTCTTCAGCCACAACATCAGGAAGCCCGCCAACAGCGCCTGATCAGAAATAGGGGTCCGGGCTTGATGGTGAAAGCTCTCAAAGACCAAGTCAGGGTCGAAGCCGTCCTCGTTCGACTCCGTGGTGTAGAACTTGTCAGAAGCTGCGTCAATCCTGTCTTCAACTTCCCCACCAGAACTAGGAGCTAGTCGGATTACTGGGAGATCTTTATTGCTGACATTATTAAACAAATAATCAGCCCAGGATAGTTGCTTGACGCCTCCTGACCTCCAGGCAGTTGTCTGACCACAGATGTAGAAATGGCACATCACCTCCCAGTAGGTCTCGTACACTTGAGGAGATTCTTTTTCCAAAAGGCGCAGCTCCCTGGTGGTTGGGACAAATTCCTCGTAAGGGATGTCCCCTGACGACAACCCGGAGACCTCATACAATTCGTGTAGGGCAAGGCCCATCTCTCCAACCGGAGTAAAGAATGTCCCCGTCCGAGGATTGTAGCGCTCCAGAATCCCAAAGAAGTTATGGGAACTCATCGGGACGCCCCACTGCACGGCCCTGACTGCTGGGTACAGCCCCACACGCTTCAGTGGCCCCTCAAGATTGGTAAGGACAAAACCCACCATCCTACCCCACCAGTAATTCTCTGGAGAATGGACCCATCCATACGTACGGAAGTCGACAGGATAGTCACCCCCTGCTTCTATGAAGGAATTGAGGAAGGTGGTAGCAAGCTCCGGGATCTCTCCAATTGGGATTTCAGGCTTGGACGACGTAGGGAACAGTCCGACAACTGACCCGTCATGACTATCATGGCGGTCTACCTTTTGGAGGCCAAAGTCACCAAGGGCGATCTCAGGGATATACTGGGAAATGTCCCATTCCATCTTTCGGGGAACAGACATGTGTTGAAAGTAGGACATCGGGAACATCCTCTCCATGTCTGGAAGAAAGAATCTTCCGCCCTTTATCTCACGGAGCCATTTATAGGTCCCCTCAGACACACGACGGCCATCGTCATATATATGATCCCCAAAGAAGAAGGCAGGCTTCTCCAACCTGACACCGTCATCCGTTTTGAGCGCGGCATCGGTCATAAGTGCCCGGAAGGTTCTCCTGTTAACATTAGAGAGCCTGCGATCCAGCAACTGGTCAGCAGTCACGGGGACACTCATTCTTTGCACAAAGGTCAAGCCCCGGTCGGCACCACCCACGCGGCCAAAATGGTGCATCTTGGCAAGTGAACCTGAAACATGCGGCACTGCAAAAGAAAAAGACACTTGGTCAGATACCTTGTCAAAAATAAGGGAAGACGCTAAGTGTTCATAATTCAAAACGCAGACTCTACATTGGACGCAGGAGTTATCATCCGCGTCCAGACCTGCTAACTTGCACCAAAACGCAGAAGAGATACTGGACGCAGGAATTTTTCGAAACCGCGTCCAGACCTGCAAAGCTGCGTTCTACAAACCAAGACTTATGAAAATTCGAAGTACTTGGACTCAAACGCCAGATTCTACAAAATCGGCGGTTGAAGACACAGAACACAAGGATCAAATCCGCGTTCTGCAAACCAAGACTTGTGAAATTTCAAAGTGCTTGGACTCGGACGCCAGCGCCTGATGGCACAAAACGCGGCACAGAACGCATGGATCAAATCCGCGTTCTACAAATCGCGTCCAGAGACCTTCACAATTAGAAATATTCTAAGTGAAGGACCCAGAGTGCAGAGTTCACCAACGTCGGATCATCAGGCCCGCGCCCCGGTTATCATCTCAAGGACAGCGTCCGAGAATCAAACACGATCTTGTGTTAAAGGTTCTTAGGGTTCTATGAACATGTTTTAATGGCGGAACCCACACCGAAGGTGCATTTTTACCTCAGAAAACACCCTCCTGCGCAGAGGAAGCATCTCTCTCAGCCTCGGCGACGGTCGCCCTTGAGGTTGATGCAGTCGGTTTCGTCTTGGGAGCCATTGAAAATCAAGAAATCCGAGCGAGGAGATTAACAAGAGAAGAAAGTTCTTTTTCTCAGAGAATGCGTTCGTTCGGAGAAGAAGATACATCTCTCCAACTGCTGCCTTTTATAGGCACGGAGATTCGCGAAGATACGCAGCGTTTGGCCCAATAAACGCTGCAGCGAATCGCTGCCTGACGCGTGGAGCCAAATCATTGTTTGAACAGGGAAGATCATGCGTCGCGACCCCGCCACAAGTCAGAAGTTGACACGTGGAGCAGTTCATTTAATGAACCGGGGGATCCGCGCGCCAAAAGGCGAAATCTCGCCTTTTCCCCAGGCCAGCTGGCGGCCTAATCATGATATGGCACAGGCGCACGCCCCAAAGTGCGCGGCTCTTCGGTGGACATGCCCCGTCAGCATCATCATAAATGCACCCAGAAAATCGCGTCTGCCTTATGAAGATCGGTCGCGTTCTCATCGCCAAAAGATCGCGTCTCGCTAAGAAGTCGCGTCTTTAAAGCAGTTTCTGCTTTTTCAAAAAGGAACCTGCGTCCAGTCTCCTGCTTCTACAAGTCAGTTCAACAGTACACTGACGCAAACAGACAACCAACCACTCCCGGTCAAAAGCGCACCCATGACAGACTAAAAGCAATCGGGGAGGTCTAGACTGTGTATCTAGACACTCAAACACGATCAACTCTGACGGCTTCAAAGAGTTCAACAGTACACTCACGAAGACCAATTCCAGATAAGATCAAACCCGAAGCATCAACAGTCCAGTCATAAAACGCGAACACGGCTAAAGATCCAAAGTATTCCGAAATCCGTCCCATTCAACTGCGGAATATCAGAAACTTTGGAGGGGGTTCTGTAGGCTGTCTAAAAATGACTAACAGATCAGCCATTAAGGAAGCAGAGTCTCAAGCTCTAGACGCGAGAAATCGATGCTCGCGTCTCAGCATTAAGACGCGTTGGCTCTACACCCGCGTCACAACATTCAGACGCGTCGGCTCGAAGCCTGCGTCTCAGCATCAAGGCACGTCGGCCCGACGCCCGCGCCTCAGCATCCAGACGTGAAGGCCCGAAGCCCGCGTCTCAAACTTCAAGGCGCGTTTGGCCCGACGCCCGCGTCTCAGTTGCAACTGCCCTGATTACGGGGCCAGTCACCGCGCATGTAGCGGGTAGTGGCCCCTCATTCGGGAGCGTTTTTAGGAGGCACCTTCACCCCCTGAGATCCCTATAAATAGCCTTGTTTGCTATGAAGAGAGGATCGGAGTTTTTGGAGAGACACACAGGGATAGAGGCTTGAGAGGATCGAAGCTTGGCAGAAGATCAGAGTTTTGAAGAGAGAGAGAGCTTTGAGATAAGGCATCATCAAAATCGATCGAATCTAGGCAGAAGGATCATCAAGAGAGAAGCACGACTCTTCAGCGAGCTTACTGAGTACTAGCCGCTCTTCGCCTACCTCCTCTTTGAGAGTTTTGGTAGACGGGGCTGAGTTACTCTTTCTACCGACCGAAGAGAAGACCCCCGACGGTCCAGGACGGTCATCTGGTCAACGGAGAACAAGATTCACTCTCCATCGCCACACGAAGAACCCAGCTTTAAACAAAGGGAAGATTCAGACATCCTCCCTCCCTTGTAACTGGAAAAGAGGGAAGAGCAGTTCTTTTGGTTGTAATCGTTTCGCTTGAATTAAGGAAATCTTTTACAGCTAAAACCACTTTCTCCGACCACCAGGATTTTCCGGCCCCTACAGGGACTAGCGATGGAAGCTGTTTAGCAAGTTCTCTAAAAAAAATCTTTTTTTTAGTTATTTCAAGGAAAATAAGAAAACAGTAGTTAAAGTTAGGTTAGAAAGAAAGCAGTATTTACAATGAGTTGGGAAAGAAAGAGTTGAAGTGTTGGTCATTTAATCTACAAAAATAAAAGAAAAGAAAGAAAAAGAAATACTTACCTTAGTTTGGTTGATGAAATACGTGAAAACCTTACATGTTCTACCTTGCTTCAGAGGCGTTCAACGCATAAATCATAGGATCGAGCTCAGTCCCCTATTCACATTATATCATCAAGCTGGGTAAGAATGAAGTGATTCGGACCTTGAGGAGGAGAACATCTCCATGAAGTATCGTTGGCACTCACAAAGACTTGTTATACTTGTGCTTCGGCAATCACTTGCATGCTCATCACAAACCAACAGAGATAAAATAGAAAAGGAAAAGAAAACGAAAAGGAAAGTAAAACAATGAACATAAGAAAAATATTACCTTTATTGCTTGAAACAATGGAAGAAAGGAAGAGGGTACATCGGTGTCACTCTCAACATAGGCCTCTCTCTCTCTCTCTTTTAAAAATAAAAATTACAAAAGAAAATTAAAAACCAAACTACAAACTAGAAGAAAGCCTAAAAACCCTAGATTTGGCCCTGTACTGCGCTGGACGACCTTCTCGGTTGCTCTGCAGGGGGATTTATAGGTGCAGAAGGAAGTAGAGTCCCAGAACGACTCCTCCACGAAAACTGGTGACCAGATAAGTCAGGAATGCCGCGGAAATGCGGCTTGGGCCACGTTTTCGCGGCCAAGTGGTGGCTGATGGCCACGCGCTTTCGCGCGTGGCCTCCTCTGGTCCGTCCATCAGGGTTGATTCTTCTGGAAGTTGTATCTCGACTCTTTATTTTGGATTTTCAGGATAACTTGGGAAGCAAGTTACCCTAAATCCAAATCTTTTATCAACGAATTTGTTATCCTTCTTTGGCTTTTATCCTCATCCTGCAAGTATTTAGGGTTGAATAGAAGTTTATCCTTCCCTCTTCTTTTAGTATTTGCAACTATTGCCCTTAGTAATTGTAACTTTGACATTTGATAATGCAACTTTTGCATTGGGCTTGAATATGGGCTTTTGGGCTTCTTTTAAGGCTTTATTCCTTTATTTTTATTTCTCAAGGCCTCTACATAATAAATAATAAAATATTAGTAAATGTGCAGAATTATAGGAATAAATATGAAAATGTGATAGTAAATGTATTGGAAAATATGCACTTTTTACTACCTATCACACCCCCACACTTATCTTTTTGCTCGTCCTCGGGTAAAAATCAAAAAGAAAAAGAAAAACTAAACTAGCTAACTCACTTTCGTAGGAACACGATTGCACTTAGCACGTGCAACAAGCCGTTAAACCCCTAGGTTACCCTAAAGGACGAGTGTTGTCTCGTGAGGGTTTTCAGCGGATTACACCCACAAAATCCATAAAAAGGAAAATATTTGAAATATGTTTGAAGAGACTAAGTAATCTATAAGTTTTTAGGATCCTCATTTTTATTCATTCTTAAACTTAGTCTTTATATAGTAAATTGTTATCTATTTTAGGTAAGGATCAAAATTGAATTTTTGTATAGTCTTTTTCGTTACCAAAAGTCATATGCATCCTTGTGAATCTTTACTAGGAATTCTTTAACTTGGACTCTTATGCCTTTTTATTATTATTTCTCTTTTTTTTAATATGTATAACTCATCTAATTTTCTTTCGTGTAAGTATCAAGGCTTCTTGAGGCCCTCATACCTAACTAATTGACTATTAGATGTGTTAATATAATATTTTTTTCTTTTTTTTAACATGTATAACTCATCTAATTTTCTTTCGTGTAAGTATCAAGGCTTCTTGAGGCCCTCATACCTAACTAATTGACTATTAGATGTGTTAATACAAATATTATATTTCTTAGTTTTCTTAGGCTTTCTAATCCACCCATGTAGCGAACTTAAAGTCGGTGACTCCCAAACTGATTGGTTTTAGGGCACCGGGTGAGAAAACACCCTGCAGACTCAAATTCGAGTGAACTAGGCCACAAAACTAAGGACTTTATTTAATTTAGAACTCACCTTTAGGCGTGAATACTTATGCTTCTTGAGGCACATGTATCCAGCTTAATTGGAGATATTTTTTTATTTTTTTGAAAATTTTTTTTATATGAGGCACAAGGGTCTTTGTCTTAGAATCCTAGATATGCATTAGGTATGCACATTTCATTAAGGTAAAAATCAAGACTAATTACTTATTCAATTTCTCCTCCTATACCTAAAAATTCAACAATTTATTTATTTTGACCAAGTTTTTAGAAATCCTAATCATGATTTTCCTAATTCTTAAGACTAACTTAGATTTCTTTCAAAAGATAAGTCAAAATATTGTCCTTTTTTAAATTTTTTTTATTTTTTTTAGCAAATTTTTTTATTAGCAAATTTTTTTGTTAGTTTCTACCTATGTTAGTATGTTAGTAAACCCTCCCCCTCACTTATCTCATGCATTGTCCTCAATGTATGAATGTATGCATATATGCATGAAAAAGAAGAAAGGGAAGGCAGATGTTACCTCAAGGTGGTGGTTCCGGTGGTGGTCTAATTGGTCCGCGAAATGCGGCCCAATCTAGATAATGTGGTATTCGGAGGAACCTACCAGAAATTTCTCTTGTATAACCCACTAAAATGTATGTATTATCATTTTTTAATAATTCCACCTCATCAAATTTCCAAATTTCATAATTATTTTCAGAGTCAATTGTGTCAACCGCCTTGTCCCAAAATAGAGTGTGAAAAGATGGAATGATTAACTTGGACGTCAGAAGTATGGGAACGAATACCGACTCAGGAAAGAAACTTAAATCAAGTAAGGGTTCAGGAGTCGAGCTCGGTTCAAGAAGTGTGTCCAAGTCAAGAAGTTGAAACTCAAGTCCACAATCATTTTCCCACAATGGAATGTGACTTAATATTGGTGATTCAAGTTCAGGAATGATATGTGTGGGAATCGAAACTGACTCTAAAAGATTACCTAAGTCGGGTAACAAAACAGGAGTCAATAATTATTCAGGAATTTGAACTTGATCATAGATTTGAGAATCTAGGTCACATGTCTCATTGAATTCAATGTCATAAAAATGAGAACTTGCTAATTTATCCATGGGACTTTCAAAATTATAAAATTGGTCAAGTTCAATATGATCATCAAAAATGGGTGATTCAATTTCATGATGAATTGGCACAGGATTCAATGTTGACTCGGGGAAAAGATAGAAATCAGGTGAAGACACCGGAGTCATTATTGAATCAGGAAGTAAAATTGAATCATCAAGTTGGGAATCATGATCATATTCATGCTCAAGTTCTATTTCAGGAAAGGAATAACTTGTCAAACTATCAAAAATTGGAGTTTCGGCAAGTTCAAATGATGGTCCTAAATTAGAATCTTGTTGTCCAAAACAATGTGGCTCGTAGGCTCTAACAAAATGGTTAGCAATATCAGAAATGGCCGAACGGTGAGAACGTAAAGATTGAACCATCATATCTATTTCATGATCACGAGCTAATCTAGCCTGAGTCATGGCTTCAAGCATCTTTTCATAGTCGATTGGTGCATCATTTTGTGATTGGACTTGAAAAGAGGAAGTGTTGTTTGGACAATCGTGATGAAGTTGTGAGTCGGTCAGATTCTGTGATTGTTGCTTGGACTCACGCATCATCATGTCTAAGATTAATGGTGATTGTTGCTTGGACTCATGCATACTCATCATTTTCAAGATAGATGGTTTTCTATTCTGAATGGGTGGATCTGAGTATGAATCTTGGAAATATTGTGGACAAGGTGGATATGGGGGACGAGTTGGTTGAAAATTGAACTCGGGGGAAGCGAAACCCCATGAACTCTGTGAAGAGTTGAAAGTGGTATGAAAATTATGGTCATAAGATGGGGGCATGGGTTATATTCATTCGGATAAGACCATTCTGGCACACTAGATTGGTCAAAGTTATGATATGCCGGGTTGGTAATATCCGAAAAAGAGGGTGGTGTGTAATATGGATTAAAATTGAAAAAATTATTATTATATGTCATATCACACAAACACAAACAAAGAAAAAGAAAATAAACAAATAAGCAAACAAAAAAGAAAAAATTCTAACCTAAGTTAGGGTAGACCTATGGCCTAGATGACTCCTAACTGGTTAGACTGTCCACAGGAGGTAGGGTGTAGACTTTGACCACAAGTTAATCAGCTAGGTCAGGGCAAGATTGGTGGGAGGTTTTCCGTCAAAGACGTTCCTTAATTAAATAACCACCAATCTTCGGGCTTTCGGCCCTCAATCCCCTTCCTAGACACTGATTTGGCAAGAGTCAACTTCCAACACCTTTCTCCCTTAGGATAATCTCCTAACTGAGTCCGAGATGTCCCTAGGGCCAACGTCTACTCATTTTTAGTTAGGTTTGGGTTAGTGAGTGAGGAGATTGTTGTGGGCCAAGGAAGGGTGATGAAATCCCCACCTTATCTTATTTATAGGACAAGCCCTTAAGTCAATTTAGTGCACGTGTAAAGCAATAGACAAATATTCACTTAAAGCAGAAAATCAGCCAAGGGTGCTTCCTAGTCTATATGCAATGCGAACGTACCTTGTCTCCAGCACTCTTCAACAGAAATTAAAAATTAAATAGACACGTGCCTATATGCAAGAGTCTAATTTTTTTTATTTTCAACAAATAGGTTACTGTTAATTAATTAGCAGTGTACAGGTTTATCACAGAGCAAATTTTAACAGAGCAGTAAATCAGATTTGAAAGTAGCAACAACCTGCAGAAAACAGGGTAAGTAGTGAACTACTCAGGCCGCGGAAACGCGGCTTTTGCCTCGGAACCGCGGCTCTGTAGTAGGCCCTGTTGCTCTGCGTTCAAGGGCAGAGGCATAGAGTTGCTATATGTCCTTGCTGCTTGTTAGTTTTCCTGTTCTCCAAACCTGCAAACAGAAAGAATAAAAGAATTAGTTATTTATTTTATTTTTTTTAGAGAATACTTACCGTCCCTCCCCGGCAACGGCGCCAAAATTTTGATTAAGATTTTCCCTGCACACAAAATATAGAATTTTAGAATTTAAAACAATAGTGCAGGGCGCTCAATTCTATCCGCTGTAGCAATGGCTATGCGGGTCGTGATCCTCAGGGAGGGACTAGCGATGGAAGCTGGTTTAGCAAGTTCTCTAAAAAAATTCTTTTTTTTTTTAGTTATTGAAAGGAAAATAAGAAAATAGTAGTTAAAGTTAGGTTAGAAAGAAAGCAGTATTTACAATGAGTTGGGAAAGAAAGAGTTGAAGTGTTGGTCATTTAATCTACAAAAATAAAAGAAAAGAAAGAAAAAGAAATACTTACCTTAGTTTGGTTGATGAAATACGTGAAAACCTTACATGTTCTACCTTACTTCGGAGGCGTTCAACGCATAAATCATAGGATTGAGCTCAGTCCCCTATTCGCATTATATCATCAAGCTGGGTAAGAATGAAGTGATACGGACCTTGAGGAGGAGAACATCTCCATGAAGTATCGTTGGCACTCACAAAGACTTGTTATACTTGTGCTTCGGAAATCACTTGCATGCTCATCAAAAACCAACAGAGATAAAATAGAAAAGGAAAAGAAAACGAAAAGGAAAGTAAAACAATGAACATAAGAAAAATATTACCTTTATTGCTTGAAATAATGGAAGAAAGGAAGAGGGTACATCGGTGTCACTCTCAACATGGGCCTCTCTCTCTCTTTTAAAAATAAAAATTACAAAAGAAAATTAAAAACCTAACTACAAACTAGAAGAAAGCCTAAAAATCCTAGATGGCCTTGTACTGCGCTGGACGACCTTCTCGGTTGCTCTGCAGGGGTATTTATAGGTGCAGAAGGAAGTAGAGTCCCAGAACGACTCCTCCACGAAAACTGGTGACCAGATAAGTCAGGAATGCCACGGAAATGCGGCTTGGGCCGCGTTTCCGCGGCCAAGTGGTGGCTGATGGCCATGCGCTTTCGCGCGTGGCCTTCTCTAGTCCGTCCATCAGGGTTGATTCTTCTGGAAGTTGTATCTCGACTCTTTATTTTGGATTTTCGGGATAACTTAGGAAGCAAGTTACCCTAAATCCAAATCTTTTATCAACGAATTTGTTATCCTTCTTTGGCTTTTATCCTCATCCTGCAAGTATTTAGGGTTGAATAGAAGTTTATCCTTCCCTCTTCTTTTAGTATTTGCAACTATTGCCCTTAGTAATTGCAACTTTGACATTTGATAATTGCAACTTTTGCATTGGGCTTGAATATGGGCTTTTGGGCTTCTTTTAAGGCTTTATTCCTTTATTTTTATTTCTCAAGGCCTGCACACAATAAATAATAAAATATTAGTAAATGTGCAGAATTATAGGAATAAATATGAAAATGTGATAGTAAATGTATTGGAAAATATGCATTTTTAACTACCTATCAATGAATAAGTCGAGTTATTACTTGAAAACTGATAAATATGATGGCTCATATTTATAGTGGGTCCCACCTCTGCCTGGGACTACAGCTCAGGGTCAAGCTACTGCTTTCGGAACTTATCATTACGCGCCCCACACGACACTTTAGAGATCAGGTTACTACTTCTGGGGACTTATCATTACGCGCCTTACACGACACTTCAGAGATATCTACCATTATAAATATGACATCATACAGGTATCCATCAGTTTTCCCACCCCAGCGTAAGTTGAGTACTTTATTATAGATTGTCCGGTGATAATGTCCACAGTGAATTCACAGTAATTTAATATCCATGATTAGTCAATTACAGGGATCAATATGAGTATAATATCATGATTCTCTCTGTTCTAAGGATTCAGGAATACATAAGGAGCACAGAAGTTCAGGAGTATAGAGTTCAGGAGTACATGAGTTCAGGAGTACCAGATGTCTAGTAGTAGTATAATAATCATGTCAAGTCCCCGTAAAAGTGATAATCATGAATAGTCAATGTAATACAGGTGTCAGGTGTAATATTGTCCAGTCAGGTGTCACAAGATCAGATTAATTGTATCAGTACCAAGTGATAGCATACGTCATGTATCAAGTGATAACATGTCAATTGTCAGGCATCAGATATCAAGTGTCAGGAATCAAGTATCAAGTGATGGCATATCAAGCATCAATGGCATATATCAACTGTCAGGTAATTAACATGTCAGTGTCAGGTAAGTTGAATACAAAGTCACATCATATGTCAGGCAATCATTCGGTCATGTAACATGATACAGGAGAACGATATAGTTAAACATTTCAAACTCTTCACAACCATTCTATAATAATAATAATTTAATCTATTAATTAGCTATGCAAAGCTGATCGAAGCAAAAGCGTATCTAGGCGTACCCAATAAAAGTATAATACCAATTCAATGAGTTATAATAACAACCAACAGGTATTCGTATAACATATTAATATTAGAAAATCACTCACATATCATTTATCAACTCGCATAACGATAGATCATGTATTAAAAGGCAGAATAACATTTACCCAGCATGCAACAATAGTAGAAAATACTCACCTAATGCAAAATATAATACTGGTCCAAATACCAAAAAGGAGTACCCCCTATCTCAAAAAAGGTGCTCGCCTAAATCATCAGAAAATACTGTAAAATCTTGGAACACATGCACACCACCAATCCATATATTAAAATATATATTAGTTAATATTTTAGAGAGAGAATGAGAGAGAAGAGAGAGGAGAGAAAGGAGAATCAATTAGAGAGAAAGAAAGAGGCTACAAGAAAGGGAGACCTAGAGAGAACCTAGAGAGAGCTAGAGAGAGAGATAGAGAGTGAGAGAGAGATGTAGGAATTTGTGTATGTGAGAGAGAGAAAGAGAATGTGTGCTGGAAAGGTTTAAAAGAGAAAAAAGGATAATAGGAAAAAAGAAAGAAAGAAAGAAAGAAGAAGGAAAGAAAGAATAAAAGAAGGAGAGGGGACGGTTCTGGTCGGCGGTCTGGTGGCGCCACCGGCGCCCAGGGGGCTGCGCCACCAGCGGAGAAGGGAGCAGCGACAGCCTGGGCCCGACGAGGAAAGGGGTGGGGTGTTTGATTGGTAGTGAAAAGTGCATTTTTATGATTACATTTACCATCACATTTTCATATTTATTCATATAATCATGCACAATTTACTAATATTTTATTATTTATTGTGTGCAGGCCTTGAGAAATAAAAATAAAGGAATAAAGCCTTAAAAGAAGCCCAAAAGCCCATGTTTAAAGCCCAATGTAAAAGTTGCAATTATCAAATGTCAAAATTGCAATTACTAAGGGGAATAGTTGCAAATACTAAAAGAAGAGGGAAGGATAGACTTCTATTCAACCCTAAATACTTGCAGGATGAGGATAAAAGCCAAAGAAGGAGAGTTCAAGATCACAAATTCGTTGATAAAATATTTGGATTTAGGGTAACTTGCTTCCCAAGTTATCCCTAAATCTCAAAATAAAGAGTCAGGATACAATTTTCAGAAGGATAAACCCAGATGGACGGACCAGAGGATGCCACGCGAGAAAGCGCGTGGCATTTGGCTACAAAAGTGCCGCATTTCCGCGGCAAATTTCCCGTTTCCGCGGCAATCTAGAGGCGGTTGGCGATGCGTTTTCGTTGAGGAGTTGTACTGGGACTCTACTTCCTATATCTCCTATAAATACCCCTGCAGAGCAACAGAGAAGGGGCGTCCAGCGCAGTACAGGGCCAAAGTTAGGGTTTTTAGGCTTTCTTCTAGTTTGTAGTTAGGTTTTTCTTTTGTAATTTTTATTTCTTTTAAAGAGAGAGAGGCCTATGTTGAGCGTGACACCGATGTACCCTCCTCTTTTCTGCCATTGATTAAAGCAATAAAGGTAATATTTTTCTTATGTTCATTGCTTTACATTCCTTTTTGTTTTCTTCTCTTTTTCTATTTTTATCTCTGTTGGTTGTTGATGAGCATGCAAGTGATTTCCGAAGCACAAGTATAACGAGTCTTTGTGAGTGCCAACGATACTTCATGGAGATGTTCTCCTCCTCAAGGTCCATATCACTTCATTCTTGCCCAGCTTGATGATATAATGCGAATAGGGGACTGAGCTCGATCCTATGATTTATGCGTTGAACGCCTCCGAAGCAAGGTAGAACATGTAAGGTTTTTACGTATTTCCTCAACCAAACTAAGGTACGTGTTCTTTTCTTTTCTTTTCTTTTTGTAGGTTAAATCACCCACACTTCAACTCTTTCTTTCCTGACTCATTGTAAATACCGTTTTCTTTCTAACCTAACTTTAACTAATATTTTCTGATTTTTCTTTTAATAACTAAAAAAAAAAGAAATTTTTAGAGAACTTACTTAAACGCTTCCATCGCTAGTCCCTCCCTGAGGATCACGACCCGCATAGCTATTGCTACCGCGGATTAGAATTGAGCACCTTGCACATCTTGTTCTAAATCTAAAATTCTTTATTTTTGTGTGCAGGAAAATCTCAATCAGTGTTGTTGGTGTTGTTGTTTGTGGTGGTTGATGAGCGCGATGTAGATGGTTGTGGTGTGGGGAGGAGTTGGTAGTGGTGATAGGAATTGGAGGAGGTGGATGTGGTGGTAGGGTGGTGGAAGTGGAGGAGGTGGTGGAGTATTGATGGTGAATTTGAAGGAGGAGGTAAAGGTGGTTGAAGGAGGTGATTTTGAGAGGAGGAGAAGATGGAGAAGGAGGAGAATAGGATAGGGTCGGCCATAGGGCCACCACCGGCCATGGGGCGCTGCTAGCTATGGGTTGCCGGTGGTGGAGTGGGGAAAGGTTGGAGAAAAAGAAGGAGAGAAAAAATGAAATGAAAAGAAAAAGGGAAGGGAGAAGTAAAGAGAGGGAAGAAGAGAGTGATGGGGTAGAGGATGGGGTTTAGCAGGTGATGAGATGGGGCTGGTCGGCTAATTGGGGGAAAAGAAAAGAGAAAAGAAAGAAAGAAAAAGAAAAGAAATGAAAAATTAATATTATTTAAATAGGGTAAAAACTGACTGTTTCAGAAACGTTCTCAAAATTTCTCAAAAATAGTAAATAATATTTTAAGATGCCTGGTAAAATTGAATTCAAGAAATCTAACATGATTTTAAATTAAAAATTCTCGAATCAATCTGCAACACCGGTCGATACCAAACCCGGTCGAATTTCGATAAATTCAAAAAAATCTCAAAAAATGCAATTACATAGAAAATGAGATTCTAAGAAGTAATTTGAAAACTCTTTCTAGAAATTCAACTCCATTCAAAAACTAAAAATTCGAGAATCGGTCGGTGATACCGATCGACACCGGTTTTGAAGTTTTTGCTGAAAAATTCTGAAAAGTTTCAGAAAATCATGAAAAATTTAAACCTATTAGAAAACGATGTTTGTAATGAAAATAATCAAATCTGACTACCGAAAAGATCAAATCGGGTAATACACTAGGATCGGGTCCCCGGTTCAGATTAGAGCTGACTCCGAGTCCACGAATCTGGATCCAGTACAAAATAATCACACAAATAATCATAAAACAAAAACAAATACAAAAACTTAATCAAAAAATAATGATCAAAAAATCAGAATACATATCTAAGTACGTATTCTGGGAATAGGGTGTTACATTCCATCCACCTTACAAAAATTTCATCGTCCTTGAAATTTTGATAAGTGGAAGATGAACACAGAAAGGATAGGGATAGGGATTATACCAATCAAGATATGAATAACTGAGGGACGTTCTCACAAATCGACTGAACAGTAAACTCGGGACTTAGACATTGTTGCACTTCCTGCCATATATATCCTCTGACGGTGCCATAATAATACTGAAATGATGTCTGCTGATAAAAGAATACTGTCAAAACTTCAGAAGACTAACCCATTCTGAATAATATAAAGTGAGCTGACTTGGTGAGATAATTAAAATAATTTTTTCTAATTGTGAAGTAAAATTGACGAAATTCATAGAAATCCATAGAGGTGAAATCCATAATATAATATCTCTACGTGACATGAAGTTGTGTTGGATGAAGAGTCTGCAATAGAATTCTGAGACGTACCACATACTTACCATTATCCCAGGAGTAGACTAGAATATCGAAAATAAGAAAAACCCTGATGAGACTGAGCATAAATAAGGAAGATCGATAATTAAGGATTTCTGAATACTGGGCGTTGCTAACTCTGAAAGACATAGCCAAGAATATAGAATAAACATGGAGAATTCTGAATATTGACTTCTAAATGATAACCCAATTGTAGATTAAATATGTAAAAGATATCTGGGCCCTGCAAGGTTAGCTGAATGGAACGTTCGTAAGAATCATAACGATAGCTCAGAAATAGTAAGAAAATCTTGTTCATCAGATCCATGAAAACACATTAGGCGGGAGAAATCCGAGGAACGGCTAAATGCTAAGCATTGAAGGGACTAGCCACGGGCGAAGCCAAGCTTAGGCGAGGCCATCGCGTAACACAGCTCAGACGTTAAGCATTAGGGTGCGCTCTGCGAGGCTCGCACTAGGCGGAGCTTACGCGATGAAGACAGTGCGTAACACATTACTAAGTGATAAGCACTAGGGTGCAGTAAAACAAGGTTCATGCGTGACTAGAACACGAGTCTTGATTGGCGAGGCTAGCTGGGCCCGTGGTCCACCAAATCTAAAAAGACTGCTAGGAGTTGTTCGTCTGAGAACACGATCAAGAATTCATAATAATCAAAACGAGTTTCGAATACTATCTCTTGAATAATAACCTGACTGCAGATCAGTTCTGAGAATATCCGAGTTTCGTGAACTTGGTAGAAGAAATCATGATCGTTACTGGAATAATAAAAATAGAAAATACTATAACTCTTTTCTAACAGAAGTCCTGAATCTGGAATATCGTTTCTTACTGACGCTCCTCGTGTAATGATACAGTCTATCTGATAATATAAGTGATGACTACTCCACTTTCTGTACTGATTCCTCGTGATGTGTCCATACATATAAGAATAGAATGCAAGGCCGAAAAACTATCCAATATAAGATGATGAGATATACCAGAGTAAAAGAATACCGGAACCTAATGAGAGCAAACCACATCTGTCTTGCCGCTATCCTCCCAGTCTATGCATATCTTAAGATGTTATGAAGATGACGGGAACTGGAAATGGAAAAGGATGGAAGACAAGGGAAGGACGATCAAGACAGAATAGATAACTTTGTACTTATAGTTAGATTGTATAACCACGACTCATGCGTTCCAGTTGCAAGTTTCTTTACCATTAATTTGCCGACTGGTTATACTGAAGATGTGAGAGTTTAAGCTCTGATACCACCTTGTAATGTCCTGATCTCGCGGGTACGAAGACGTTACTGCGATGTATATACACAGGGCGAAAATACCCTCACATATATACATTAAGCATCAGTACATGTAAGAATCAAAGTACGGAAGCACAATGGTAATATACATTCCAGCAATAATAACACAAGTACACAGTTATCACAGAGCATGATACAATAACCCAAGAATATTAGATCACTAAGAAGCAGAAAACAAGATATGCAATATAAAAGGACCCGAAAATACTCATGAGCAATAAGATGAAAATCTCGCGAGTCGATCAAGGAGGCTGGAAGAAATGGGGTTCTGGAAAGACAATCGTTAATCTACACTTCCAATGTGCACTTTGATTAGCTACAGCAAAGCCACCATAGTCCAGGCTCCTAGATCTGGACATGAGGGTCTAGGGTTTTTAGAAAGCAACCCAACGAGTACGTAAGATAAAACCAGTTGGCATGCTCAGTTAGTCACACGTATACATGATCAAGTGATGTGGTTCAGGTATACAGGCATAGGCAATGACCAGTAAACTTTATAATGGAGATCATAAATCAGTAAAGAATCCAAAATCATGTAAGTACATATATATTGATAAATCTGAATAAAGAGAGCATGCATTGAAAACCGTGTTGTGAACATAGGCACACATAATCATGTAAATGAGACATCAAATAATAAGTTAGGTCTAAATGTGGACAAAACTAGTTGTACGAGCTCGATTGTGGATTCATGAGATTGATACATCGAGAGGATAATCCAAACAAGAAAACCCTCATCTATATACCATATACCCATGTCTCTATCATCTGAGTTCATACAACTTGAGTTGCCCTCAGAGTAACAGAACTAGAGCGTGTCTGAAGTAATCATTGTGTCACAGAATTCATGTGTCATAAGCAGGGTGTCAACTAAGGGTATAACACAAATTAAATGATTTCATCACTATAATCGGAGAACATAAAGGTATTGCATTTTAAGTTATTCAATAATAATAATCAGTACCGTTTGATATTTCAATCGCCTTCCTAATAGTGTCTCACAACATTGATAGTACATACTAGATTCGCATTCTAGTAAAACTCACTCGGGTCTGATATATGAGTACCAGGACCCGAACAAAGGAGTGATCAAATATCCCACGTTCCTATTATTATTAATGTTGGTTATAAATTCTTATGTTATTCATCCGATCCATATGTTAGGTATGTGTTACCAGTACACATATATCCATTTATGAATAAGACGAGTTATTACTTAAAAACTGATAAATCTGATGGCTCATATTTATAGTAGGTCCCGCCTCTACCCGGGCTACAGCTCAGAGGTTCAGGCTACTGCTTCTGGGGACTTATTATTACGCGCCCCACACGACACTTCAGAGATATCCACCATTATAAATATGACATCATACAGGTATCCATCAGTTTCCCCCACCCCAATGTAAGTTACTTTATTATAGATTGTCCAGTGATAATGTCCACAATGAATGCACAGTAATCCAATATCCTTGATTAGTCAATTACGGGGATTAACATGAGTATAGTATCAGAAGTCTCCCTGTTCCAGGGGTTCAGAAATACAGGAGTTCAGGAGCACAGGAGTTTATGAGTACAGGAGTTCGGGAGTACCAGATGTCTGGTAGCAGCATAATAACCATGTCAAGTCCCTGTAGAAGTGATAATCATGAATAGACAATGTAATACAGGTGTCAATGTATATTATCCAATCAGGTGTCATAACATCAGGTCAAGTGTATTAGTACCAAGTGATAGCATATGTCAAGTATCAAGTGATAGCATGTCAATTGTCAGGTATCAGATATCAAGTGTCAGAATTCAGGTGTCAAGTGATGGCATATCAAGCATCAGTGCCATATATCAAGTGTCAGATAATTAACATGTCAGTATCAGGTAAGTTGAATACAGAGCTACAACATTATGTGTCAGGCAAGGCAATCATTAGGTTATGTAACATGATACGGGAGAACAGTATAGTTAAACATTTCAAACTCTTCACAACTATATCTATAATAATAATAATTTAATCTATTAATTAGCTATGTGAAGCTGACTGAAGCAGGAGCGTATCTAGGCATACCCAATACAAGTATAATACCAGTTCAATAAGTTATAATAATGACCAACAGTTATTCGTATAACATATTAATATTAGAAAATCACTTGCATATCATATATCAACTCACGTAATGATGCATCATGTGTTAAAAGGTAGAATAGCATTCATCCAGCATCCTACAATGTAGAAAATACTCACCCAATGTAAACTACAGTACTGGTCCAAATACCAAAAAGGAGTACTCTCTATCCCAAAAAAAGGTACTCACTTAAATCATCAAAAAATATTGTAAAATCGCGGAACATGTGCACGCTACCAATCCATATATTAACATATATATATATAAATTAATATTTTAGAGAGAGAATGAGAGAGGAGAAAGAGAAGAATCAATTAGAGGGAGAGAAAGAGGCTACAAAAGAAAGAGAGCTAGAAAGAACCTAGAGAGAGCTACAGAGAGAGAGTGAGAGAGAGATGTAGGAATGTGTGTGTAAGAGAGAGAATATGTGCTGGAAAAGTTTAAAAGAGGAAAAAGGAAAAGAGGAAAGAAAAAAAGAAGGAAGGAGGGAAGAAAGAAAGAAGAAAAGAAAAAGAGGGGGTGGCTCTGGTCGGCGGCCTAGCGGCGCCGCCGGCCGAGAGGGGGGCTGCGCGCGGCTTGGGCCCGGGAAGGAAGGGGGTGGGGTTTTGTTGTTTGTGGTGGTTAATGAGCGATGTAGATGGTGGTGGTATGGGGAGGAGTTGGTGGTGGTGATGGGAATTGGAGGAGGTGGATGTGGTGGTATGGCAGTAGAAGTGGAGGAGGTGGTGGATTATTGATGGTGAATTTGAAGGAGGAGATGAAGGTGGTTGAAGGAGGTGATTTTGAGAGGAGGAGAAGATGGAGGATAAGGAGAATAGGGAAGGACGACCATGGGGCCACTGCCGGTCATGGGGCACTGTCGGCTATGGGTTGTCAGTGGTGGAGTAGGTAAAGGTTGGAGAAAAGAAAAGGAGAGAAGAAGAAAAAAAAATGAAAAGAAAAGAAAAAGGGAAGGGAGAGATAAAGAGAGGGAAGGAGAGAGAGTGATGGGGGTGGAGGATGGGGTTTGGCAGGTGATGTGATGAGGCTAGTCGGTTGAATTGGGGGAAAAGAAAAGAAGAGAAAAGAAAGAAAGAGAAAAGAAATAGGAAAATAATATTATTTAAATAGGGTAAAAACTGACTGTTTTAGAAACGTTCTCAAAAATTCTCAAAAATAGTAAATAATATTTTAAGATGCATGGTGAAATCAGAGTCAAGAAATTCAATTTGGTTTTTCAAATTAAAAAATTCTGGAATCAACCGGCGACACCGGTTGACACCAAACCCAGTCGAATTTCAATAAATTCAGAAAAATCTTAAAAATGTATTTAGATAGAAAAAGAAATTTTAAGAAGTAATGTGAAAGTTGTTTCTAAAAATTCAACTCCATTCGAAAATTAAAATTCTGAGAATCGGTCGGCGATACTGATCGACTCCGATTCTGAAGATTTTGCAGAATAATTTTAAAAATTTTAGAAAATTATGAAAAATCTAAAATATTGAAAAACAAAATTTGAAATTGAAACCGATCAATTCTAACTACCAAAAAGATCAAATCGAGCAATACACTAGGATCGGGTCCCTGATTCAGACTAGGCTTACTCTGAGTCCACGAATCCGGATCCAATACAAAACAATCGCATAAATAATTATAAAACAAAAATAAATAAAAAAACTAAATTGAAAAAATATGATTAAAAAATCAGAATACGAATCTAAATACATATTCTGAGAAAGTGGTGTTACAAAGAGTAAGGGAAGAGAGAGGGGCTCAGCCAGCGGGGGAGGAGAAGAAGATGAGGAGAAAGAAGAAGAAAGAAAAAGAAAAAGAGAGAGAAAAAGAAGAAAGAGAGAGAAGAAGAAGAGAAGGAGGATGAGAAGGAAGAGGAGAGGAAAGGGGGTTGTGTGGTGGGGGCAGGGCCCGCCGGCGGCCTGACGCCAGGTGGGCTAGGGGAGGGGTGGTGAATGTGGTGGAGTGGACTGTGGGTTAGGGTGAGAGGGAAAGAAAGTGAGAAAGTGAGAGATGTAGAAAGAAAGATAGGGGGAGAGCTCGGCTGAAAGGTAGAGTGGTGAGAGAGAGAGAATGGGTTTGGTTTTTACTGGTAGGAGGGTTAGAAAAGAGAGATGGAAAGTATGTGGTAGACATAGGGAAAGAAGTGGAGAGTGATGGAGAGATTTCTCTTCTCGTTTTAAATTAACCGTAAGTGCACGGTCGTTCGATGTAGCACTTGAGGTTCAATAAACAGGGACAGGTGGTTCTTACAGTTTCAACACTTTTAAGCGAATTGGGTGAAAAGTTTGAGAGTGAAATTTCTAAACTACGTGTCAATCTAAGAAAATCAAGTCAAGCAATTAGGATTGAATCCCCTAGATGAGCATCAAGTGATCAATCTCGATTACCATATTGATCTGTTGTTACTTACCAAATCTCTATTTCTAATAGGAAAACTAATTGGAAACTAGATCTAGCTCAGGGTATTGTCCACGTTACATTATCCATCAAAGGTATAATTGATAACTTAAACTAAATGTAGAAAAGAGCAGTAAAACCCTAAGCATGAACCATAAACCCAGACACATAACCTGTCAAATACCGAGTAGTTCTAGAAATAATCTCCTAAAAGATCTAGGTCAATCGGTGAGTGAAACAATCCTAGATAGGAGGTCTACCATTGACCACATGAATTCTACCCTCGGTTCATCTCCCTAGGTACTTAAAGAGAATCTACCTACTCATGATTAGACGGACAGTACAATCCAATAAATAAAACATTATTAAATTTTTAATCTATTAATTGTAGGATAAAATTAATTAAACTAATTTAAATTAATTAACACAACTAAATTACCTGAAAAATCCAATATATGTGTCGCCCTTCACCCTTTCTCTGCATTGATATCAAGACAAAAAGATCTAGCTCCCTCGCCGCGCAAAGTGGAGCACACGCGCAAATGAAGAACAACTGCACAAAAATCAAATCCCTCAATGCACGGGCAACCTCCCCGAGAAAAACTCAAATACCAAAGATAAATCCGAAAATAAAATAAAAAAACAACGAGCCCCAAATCAGAGCAGCCACAATGCTACAGGAGGAATCTACAACAATAACAACAAGTAAGCCATTTGTCCCAAGTATTTAGGGTAGGCTACATGAACCAAAAGAGAATTACGCCAGATCGGGCACATGGATCAGCTTTCTTCACTCATTCCTATCGAGCAATATGCCTTCACTAAGACCTTTAGCCTCTATATCTTGTCGTATTATGTCCATCCATGTTTTCTTCGGTCTCCCCTGAGCTCTTTTAACTTTCCCTAATTTGATACGCTCTACTCGCCGGATTGGCGCATATGTAGGCCTACGTCGCACATGACCAAACCATCGTAGGTAATTTTCTCTCATTTTCTCTTTGATAGAGGCTACGCCTATCTTAGTACGAATATCCTCATTTCTCACCTTATCTTTCCTCGTGTTATCACACATCCAATGAAGCGTGCGCATCGCTGCTACACTCATCTTCTGGGCATGATATCTCTTTATACCCCAACATTATGTGCCATATAACAAAGCCGGCTTATTACAAAGTCAGCCTAATAGCAGTCCGATAAAACTTTTTCTTCTGCCATAACGGAATATTATGATCACTTAAAACTACTGTTGCGCTTCTCCATTTCAACCAGCCGGCTTGGATCCTATGGTTGACATCACTATTGATCTCCCAATCCTTTTGGATAATAGAATTCAAGTACTTAAAATGACTGCTCATCAGTTTTTCTTGATCATCTAGTGTCACAATACTATAATCTCGGATTCTCTGTTTACTGAATTTATACTCCATATACTCTGTTTTGGTCCTACTTAATTTAAAATCTCAAGATTCTAGAGTTTGCCTTCATAACTCTAATTTTATATTTACCCTAGCTCTTGTTTCATCTACTAGGACAGTAATAAAAAAATGTCAAAAAAAAATCTTAAAAAGAGTCGCGATTCAATGCCAATAAACAATTCGAAAACAAAAAACAAACCTAAAACCTAGATGCAACCTCTCTTTAATAAACAAAGGGAAAAACTAAAAAGTTAAAACCTAAAGAAAAAAACTAAAAGCCCATGGTAGCTGCCCCCGACTCCTCCTTATATAACAAGGAGGTTTCACATAAAAGCCCCTCAAACTATAAATATTAGATATTAAATCATTTTTAATTCAAATAGACTCTGTAAATAGCCAATTCAGGCAGTCAAATGGAGGAATCAGTAAAAACTATTAACATGAAAGTTATAGATCTTCGAATTCTCTTTCCGTAGACACCTGGATGACCTTTTTTGAAATCCTGTAGCCAAAATTATGGCCAAAACACCGCAATATGCTTGAAAAGCATTCTCAATCTTTCACAAATTGCGTGATTTAATTGCTGAAAGTAATCGGATTCCTCTTTCTCTTTCTTTTACCTATTTCCTACAAAATTCAATCAAATATACCCGAGTAGCATTATTTATATACAAATAATAGATAATTAGAAGCATAAAAATAATGTAAAATCATGCTGATTAAATACCCCCATACTTATATTTTGCTAGTCCTCGAGCAAAACTACTAAAAAGAAAATCAAAGGTAACCTAACGTAACTCACTTTCATAGGAATCACGATTGCACTTAGCACGTGCAACAAGCCGTTAAACTCTTAAGTTACCCCTAGAGGACGAGTTTTGTCTCGTGAGGGTTTTCAGTGGATTACACCCACAAAATTCATAAAAGAATGAAATTAAGAAATAAACAAAACTAAAATAAGGATAACTGAAAATCAAGAAAAGAAAAAATCATCATTTTTTTACTCAAGTTAACTAGCTAGCAAGATTATAAATTTTCATGAGGTTCATTTTCAAGTAAAACCTCAATTCAAGAAATCATATTGTCTATAAAATAAAGTCTTAAATCCAAAACTTTACACCACATATTCCAAGTCTCAGATCCTATGCACCTAGTAATAGTGATATAGTTCTAAAGTTGGGAATATTTGATTCCAACTTTCATACTTATTTTTGTAATAACATTTTTTAAATTTTTTTTTAACACTTTCTAACTAACTTTCGCATGGATACCGAGGCCACAAAACAAGACTTAATTAATAAATATATTTATATAATTTTTTAATAATAATTTTTTTTAAAATCTTCCAGTTGTCATTAACATCCCAAGCTTATGAACAAATAGTGTAAGTGTTAATGGGTACATAATCACTTAAATTAAGTTTAAATTGTATGTCAGTTTTTAAATTCTACTCTTTATTTTAAAACTCAATGACTCTCTCATCTTGATTTCTTCTTTAAAATCCACTCGTGAATACTAAATCATTCACATACTAGCTAACCATTTGCCAAAAAATTTCAACTCTCTTTTTTTCGAAGATTCCTAAAAGAAAATAAAGATAAAGAAAGAAAAAAAAAAACTAAAAGCAAAACAAAACCAAAAGCACGCCAAAAAGGAAAGAAATATGTGAATCTCCCCCCACATCTAAACTGTGCCATATCCTCATGACACATATGAATACAGAGATAAAAAAGAATCTAGCATATAATTTAGACATCCAAAATATGCACACAATCATGATGATCATGCAATCCAAGCATCCAAAAGATATAGAAATGTAAACAGTATGTTAGAATTAGAAATACTCATAGTGCACTAGAAAACTAAGTTGCTGAAGCAACAAAAATGCTCCCTGTGTGTGGTAGATGCCTCCTTACTTATCCTGTATCACTTGTAATAAACTCGGCACATAGGTTAGAGAAAGAGATAAATAACAGACTCACTAAAACTTACTTAACTAACTAAAAGAGAAATAAAAAGACTCAAAAATAAAAAGAAAAATAAAACAAATATAAACATATATACAATCCCACGTCTCTCTCACATCCAAATCTTTCTAGGTCTACTCCCTCGGGCTCGCTTCCCATCATTCCAATGGGTTCTCTTCATGGGATAAATTGGAAAGGTTAATTTTTTTGTCATCTTTAATTTCATCCTCTCCAACTTATTCATTACTTTCCTCCATCTCCTCTTTCTCTTCTTCTCACACCTTTTTCTTTCAGACTCATCATTATCACACAATATAATTAGAGTATCTACAATATGATTGCTTATGAATTTAAGCTCATCCTCAAAAATGCCTCAAAACTTAGATCAACGATTTTCTTTAGAGGTGTGTAACTAACTAAAGTTTCTCTTACTGATTCGTCCAAACATACGAGTTTGTCTTGAAATTGGTTTTCAAAGCTTCGATTAATTAGAGATTCTTGAATCATGTTTTCAAAAGCTTGATCATTGGTTGGCTCATCGAAAGTAAAAATACTCAAATCGAGTTTTCTTTTTTCAAAGGGAACTCTAAATTTAAGATTCTTAACACATATTTTCTCACCATTGTGATCACACTATTCGGTAAAAAGCTCATCAAGAAACAAAGGTTCGGCATCTCACAATTTTGATCAGTGTGCTCTATTTTCTCCATAAGAGTGGATGCAATCTTTTACTCTTCAATACTTATCTTTTCACATAACTTAGAAAATTCATCCTCAAATTTCTCTTGAAACAAAAGTGCATTGCATCACATTCATTCTTACAACAAGATTCAACTTGCTCCACAGGAGGTGTATGTGTATCCAAATCATCATCCGAACACCATTCATACAAACACATAGGATCATTCTCCAAGTTACAGGCTTTATGCACATGTCCAACTTTCTCAACCTGCTTCTCATATTTAAGTTCTTCAAATTGATGAAAATGAAATAATGGAGACTCAAAGGGCATGTCGATGGAATGAGTAGACATGTCACTATAGTTAACAATTTGCTCTTCTGGTCTCATAGTTTGGACTTTGTTCATTTTATGAAAGTTGATGTGCTCTTGAACTTGATCTGGAGTTGTGGTTGAAACAATTCATTGAAATGAGTCATTATCTTTTTCATGTGAGCACATGCCTCGATTAACTGTTGATTGGTCTTGACCATAGTCTACTGTATGGAGTCAAAACTTTTCTCTAATATGCTCATCAATTTTTCATGCTCATTGCCAAATCTCCAAGACGGAGGTGGTGGTTCAATGTAAGACTAATTTGATTGAGAATTTTGATATGATTGATCCCATGAAAATTGAGGACAATTCTAACCCTTCGAATTGAATTTTGATGGATAATGCTCGTTCGTGGGTCCTTGAAATATGTGGAATTGATTTTTACTTAGTCCTAATGAGTATCCTATTGAAGGATACTGTTCTGAAGGATGATTGGGATCTTGACAGTGATGACAACTCATTTGATGGTATGAAGAAAATGAGTAGTTCGTAAGATGGATGTATTCATTAAAGTCTGGAAGAGAGGTTGGTGGATGGAAAAGAGTGCTTGGCCTATAAAATGGATCATAACCAATGAATTTGGATAGGCCATGGGAAAAGGTTTTTTTTGTTTTTTTTGAATTTTTGGTTTTTTTAACAATTCGGTAATAGTGTCAAAACTAAAGATAGAACACCATGTCTCCGATAACGGCGCCAAAAACCTGATGGGGAGATTTCTCTCCTCATTTTAAATTAACCGCAAGTGCAAGGTCAATCGATGTAGCACTTGAGGGTCGATCCACATGGACTGGTGGTTCTTACGGTTTTAACACATCTAAGCGAATTGGGTGAAAAGTTTGTGAGTGAAATTTCTAAGCTATGTGTCAATCTAAGAAAATCAAGTCAAGCACCTAAGATTGAATCCCCTAGATGAGCATCAAGTGATCAATCTCAGTCTTCATACTGGTCTGTTGTTACTTACCAAATCTCTACTTATAATAAGCAAACTAAGTCTGAAAACTAGATCTAAGCACAGGGTATTATCCATGTTATATGATCTATCAAAGGTAAAATCGATAACTTAAACTAAATATAGAAAAGAGCAGTAAAAGCCTGAGCATGAACTATAAACTCAGACACATAACCTGTCAAACACCAAGTAGTTCTAAAAATAATCTTCTAAAAGATCTAGGTCAATCGGTGAGTGCAACAATCCTAGATAGGAGGTCTACCATTAACCACATGAATTCTACCCTCGGTTCATCTCTCCTAAGTACTTGAAGAGTATCTACCTACTCATGATCAGATGTACAGTACAATCCAATAAATAAAACATTATTAAATTTTTAATCTATTAGTTGCATCATAAAATTAATTAAACTAATTAAATTAATTAACACAACTAAATTACCTGAAAAATCCAACATATGTGTCGCCCTTCGCCCTTTCTCCGAATTGAAATCAAGGACAAAAAAGATTTGGCTCCCTTGCTTCACAAAGTGGAGCACACACGCAAATGAAGAACAACAACACAAAAATCAAATCCCTCAATGCACAGGGCAATCTCCCCAAGAAAAACTCAAATACCAAAGATAAATCTGAAAATAAAATAAAATAAAATAAAAGCCCCAAATCAAAGCTGCCGCAATGCTACAGGAGGAATTCTAAAAAAAAAATCCTAAAAAGAGTCGCGACTCAATGCCAATAAACAATTCCAAAAAAAATCAAGCCTAAAACCTGGATGCAACCTCTCTTTAATAAACAAAGAAAAAACTAAAAAAAGCTAAACCCTAAATAAAGAAAACTAAAAGTCCACGGCAGCTGCCCCCGACGCCTCCTTATATAATAAGGAGGTATTACATAAAAGCCCCTCAAACTATAAATATTGTTGGCCCAAAGGCCCATCACTCTAGTTTTGATGATGATTAACTCATGTAGTTATATTACTAATGATCTTGTGTTTATATAGTTTTAGATTTACTATCAAGATCTTAGTAGGTATTTAGATTCAACGAAGGAGTTTTAGAGCTAACACTTGTAGATTCAAGAGCTCGCGCGTCAAAATTGCATCTAGCACTCGGATGGAGTCAAGCTCTTTGGATCGTGTTTGGATCGAGTCGACTTGGAGAAAGAGTTCTACAAGAAGACTTCGGTTTGTGTTTAGTTTAGTTGTATTTAGATCTTATGTAAGATAGACTAGTATTGATATACTCAAGTTTACACACACACAAAAGTTCAATATATTTTGTTTTCGGTTTAACTGGTTTTGGATTTCGAATATACATATATATATATATGATTTTAATTTATAGACAGAATCAAAACAAATTTACATGGTTTAATGTATATTGGATTTGATCTATATACATCTATGCTTTATATATTTAGAAAAACTTATTTTGATGATTCTATTTCATGTGTTTAGAGGTTTGTAATTAACAAAACTTATTTTTGGATTTCATGTCAAAAATATAGATATATTATTTACATGTGTATTGGATTCTATCTATACACAATATGCTTTAAATTTATTTAAATACATGTTTTTGTATTTATACAAGTTTTGGATACGGTTTTTCATTTCAAAATTCAAGTTTTGAAAAATACAATTTTTAGTTTAAAGATTAATTTTTATATCACAAAAATAGTTCAAATAGTTTGTAATATGTGTCGATTTTTCGTCACACATATTTGTTCTTCAAATATTTAACAAGAACTAATTTTTGTGAAATTTATGAGAATTTATGGGATTTTATAATAGACTAAGTTTCAAGTCTCTTAATCCCAGCCAGATCTTGCTGGCGGTCGACCGGACCAGAAGTTGGTCGATCGATGTGCACGTGGACGTGCACAAGGCCAGCCTAGAAGGCCGGTCAACCGGGCAGTCGACCGACTATAACTACCCAAATCTCGGGTAGTGTCGATCGACTGACAGGCTTGGCCTGGTCGACCCGGCGATCGATCGGAGCGCCAATGGTCAAAAATATGACCGTTAGATGGTCGACTGGCCGGTCACTGGAAGATCAATTTTCACCTTTTCTGGCTGCCAACGGATATATTTTTTAGAAGGTATAAATAGGGGTTCTCTTGGGCTATTTTCTACAAGATTTTTAAGAACCTTTCTTCTCAACTTTTCAAGTGTTTAACAACAAGCTTTGAAAGGAGTTTTTGAGCCTAAAAGTTTTATTTTTATTTGTTTTAAAGTGTTGGAAAAGCCAAAGAAAAGAGATGAAAATACACCTAGAGAGGGGTGAATAGGTGTATGGCTAATCTAATGACAAATGATGCGGAATTAAAAACTTATTACAACACACTAAGTGTAACCAAAGAGTGTAGCCGAATTCCCGGTGACGGGCTCTGAACTATCTCCTCTAAATTCCTCTAAATAAAAGTTGAGGTATTATATGAAGTTCTCTTGGTTCAACACTAGTGAGGCACACAATCAATATCAAGCATATATATGAAATGAATATGATGCAATGCAAGATATAAGAGAGAGAGTTTAGAGACAGTGATCAATCGCAAACACCAAGATATGTTTCGATGTTCGAGCCACTGCTCTACGTCCCCGCCTCTGCACAGAAGCATTTCCACTATATGTCCACATAGGACCTCCCACATAGGGAACCTCCACCTAATATTTGGTAAAAAAAGCTTAGGAGTACACAACTCCTCTCTCAACAACAACCACCTCTACACAAGAGGTAAGGCCCAAAGCCAAAACAACTATCACCTCACACAAGAGGGATATGACACTAAGCCAAACAACAATCACCCTACACTAGAGGGATATGGCACTAAGCCAAACAACAATCACTTCTTCACTAAGAGGGATAAGGCACAAAGCCAAAATAACTATCACCTCACACAAGAGGGATATGGCACTAAGCCAAACAATAATAACCTCTTCACTAGAGGGACAAGGCATAAAGCGAAACCCATAGCTCAACCTCAATCACCTTTACACAAGAGGGATGAACTCAACTCAAAGCAAAGAAGATTACAATACTTGGTGGTCTCAATAAATCACAAACCAATTTTCTCATAAAAAACAAGATCCTATAGATAGGATAGAGATGTTAGCTCAAGTGTGAGAAAAACAAGTTTGGAAATCAAAATCTCAAAGAAAATACATAGGAAAACTACTAAGATGAAATAGATATAAAGATCAAAAATGAAACATTTTGAAACTTGTGTGTGTATGAACTTGAGCATATCAATACTATTTATCTTTACACAAGATCTAAACAAACCGAAGTCTTCTTGTCGATTCTCATCTTCAAGACGACCCGATCCAAACATGATCCAACGATCTTAACTCCAACCGAGTGCTAGTGCGATCTTGACGCGCGAGCTCTTGAATCTACACGTTTTAGCTCTCAAAACTCCTTTGTTAAAGCTAAACACCTACTAATATCTTGGTCAATTAACTGAAACTATATAAATACAAGATTATTAGTAAACTATAACAACATGAGTTAATCATCATCAAAACTAGAGTGATGGGTCTTTGGGCTAACAATCTTCCCCTTTTTGATGATGACAAAACTCATAGAGTTATATATGCATGGATTAAAGTTAAGCTTCATAGAAGCTCCCCCTTAACTCATGCATAGCAATAAACATAAAGATATTCAATTGAAATGCATAAACTAATTACAAATAGATATGCATAAATAAGGAAATAAACATGCATAAACTCTCCAAATTCTTTTTCCCTTTTTGCATAAACAAGTAAATGAAATAAACATACATATATAAACTCTCCAAATACTTCTTCCCCTTTTTATCAATTCATCAACAAAGGGGCGAAGGAAAAACAAGCAACAAAGATATATATGCGATATAACATTCATGAAGAGGAGAGACGTAAAGTTAACCCCCCCTGCATACATGCATTACATGAAAAGAGATGACTAGACCCTAACCACATAAAGCATAATATACAATATATAAGTGGAGATGTAAAGCTCCCCCTACACATGTGTATCACATAAAGAAGAGAGGTCAAGCTCCTCAATGTGAGATACACACAACATGAATCTATATATAGAGAAAATGTTAAGCTCCCCTTACATATAAGCAATACATATCAAAATATATTGCAATCAAAAACAAATATATGAATTTTCTTGAGTCAACAAAACAAATTTTGATACCAATGAAATTAAATTGTAGATACCAATTGAAAATTATAGTTGACAAAAACAAATATTGGTACCACTTGTGAATAACAAAAATGTTTAAGATATCAATAGAAGATTTTTGATACCAATAGAAAATGAAACATTATAAGTTTGATATCAATTGAAATTAAGTTGGGCCAATTGAAAATATCTTGTAAATTTTTTATACCAATTGAGTAAAAACCAATTTTGGGTAAACACAACTAATTTTGCAATAAGGATACCAAATTGAGAATAATACCAATTTATGATTATTGATACCAATATTGAAAATGTTAGCATATACCAAAACAAAGTATTTTTTATCATAAAGGATGAGAGTAAGATATCAATTGAAAATAAAACCGATTGAAAGATAAAACATGAATTTTTCTCACCCTTTATGAAATACAAATAAAAATAATGCATAAGCTTATATATGATACCAATTGAAAAATAATTGACATTATGGACTTAATCAAGCTTAGCAAGAAATAATTTGTACTTTAAGCATGTAAGGATATTGTAAAACAAGCACAATCAAATCATATATATGTATGAAAAAGAAAATACCAATTGAAATTTATACTAATTGAAGTTTGAAGCATACAAAAACATACATATACCCCATACCTACGACCCTATTCATGCACATGTTTAAATAGATATTCAATTTGAGTATACAAGACATGGTCGCCCATCCAACCGCCCTTTGATGGTAGGAATTTTCAAAAATCATGATTTGAAAATATTTTAGCATAATTTGAAAATTCTACCAATTGAAAAATAAATACTAGTTTAAAGATAATTTAGAAAATTAGTACGAAATCCTTCAAGTATGGAATAAAATATGAATGAATCTATAAAAACATGAAAATCATACTGTAACGCCCCGATTCCACGGATACGGGGACGTCACTGCAACGTATATACGTAGGTCAGAAGGTGCCCCCACGTATATACGCTAAGCATAAAAGTACAAGCAAGGGATCAGAGTACAACACAAAGCGTGGTATACATACACATGCCAACATAAAGGTACATATACAAGGTCATCTCAGGATATGATAAACTATACATATTACATATGTCTTTTATCACATACCAGTCCAAAAGTAGAATATACAAGATAAACACAAAATGCTCACGAGAAGGGTGAAGATCCCGTGAGTCAAAAGAGGAGTCTGGCACGAAAGAACTGGAACTAGGCTGCCAGCTTACAAGGAAAAGCTTGATCTACTGTGGACAGCTCCACTGCAATCCAAGCTTCAAGACCTGAACATACAAATCCAAGGGAGTCAGGACCTCCCAACAAAGAACAGGCTATGTGCCAAGTGGCTAAGAGACAAGAATAGGGGTTAGAACACAAGAGTGGTATACAAGAACAGGTATAGCCTAATCATGAAACAGGAAATGCAAGGTAAAGCTGATTACAGGCAAAAGTGATTGTATATGCTTAAGTCACGGTCCCATGAGACTAATACATCGAGGGGATAATCCAAACAAGGAAACCCTCATATATATACCTTTGTCTCATGCCACAGAAATCCCAAGCATATAGAATCAGAGTTGCAGATCATATGACAGTCAAACGGGAATATATAACAAGAATGATAAGAATCGTAACAAACATCAAAACAGGAATCATCACCGGAATCATGACATAACGAGTAGACTAGGAGTCATAACATAACAGGTCTCTATTATTATTATTACTCGTCTGACCCATATATCTAGGTATGTGCCCGGGTGTACATCCCATCACACATACATCCATATATAAGCTATCCGAGGTTTGTTAACGGAAGTAGATGGAGAACTGATAGAACTTCTTATAGTGGTTTCCATACACCTGGAACCGGCTTTGGAGGCCCAAAGTCCCCCTAACAGTAATATCATAACACTTACCGCCAGTATATATATATACATATATATATATATACTTTTATATCCCATCACTATAAGCAAGATATCATTCCGGCATCCATCACTTCCTCCCATACCCATACAAGTTGTAGCTTATTAAGATTATCAGGTTACGGGAATAAACAGTCATAACAGTAATAGCCCAACAGATTCAAGAGGTGGCCCCCACAGATTCAAGAGGTGGCCCCCACCGTGTAGTGTGGCACTTTGTTCAATGTGGCACTTTGCTCTGTGGGAATGGATTCTAGAGGTGGCCCCCACCGTGTGTGGTGTGGCACTTAGTTCCATAAAATAAGGCAGGGTTCCCGTAAACAAGATAATCATAAGGTCAAGTGTATCATGCTTGGTTCTAAAGGATAGCATGACAAGGTGGTGATATATCACAAGCAATAAAACATAACAATAGATTGATAATAGGCCGGGTCAGTCAAGACATAACAAGAGGTCTAGTAAAGTGGTGGCATGTCAGGTGATATACATGTGTTAAAGGAAAACATGTACTGACGTGTCTGGATCATAGCAAGGCAAGGGGAAACATAGAAGCAACAGGGTTCAACGACCTCGAAGGGCCTGCCACGCATGGTATAAAATAAAGAAGCAATAATATCACGGCAAGGTACAAGTATAAGAATGAAACAAGCAGTTGCATGGCAATACATAAACCTGGGAATATGAAGTGACAAGAGATGATATACACCAATTAATAGATCATAAAGTACAAGCTATGAAGTATAAGTAGGAATAATATATAGTACATGTATCAAGGGTAAGATACATAGTCAAGAAGGAAAACACAATACCAGACAGCCATAAGTTAGTCGACTAGGTTGGAATAGTTGTCGACTAATAGAAGGGTTAGTCGACTAGGAAAATAAGGTGGTCGACTAATAATGTGTTCCAGAGAGTTTGGGTTTCTGTTTCAGGAAGAGTTAGTCGACTAGGTAAAGAGGGTAGTCGACTAACAGGGAACTACAAGTCGACTAATAGATACTTAAGTCGACTAAGTTTGAGATACAGAGAGTTGAGTTTATTTCAGGAGTCGACTAGGGGAATTCTAGTAGTCGACTAGGGATATCTAGTCGACTGGTAATAGGGACTAGTCGACTAAAACTGTGAAGTCAGGAAGGCTACGTTTCAGCTAAGGGTTTCTAGTCGACTAGGTTCTAGGTCAAGTCGACTAATCATGGTCGAACACAGTGTACAGAACTGAATCTGGTGGTTGTGCTTGATAGTCTAAAAACGTGATTTTGAAGATGTAAATGTACAAGAATTGTAAATACAAGTATACTATGAATTTGATGAGTCTTGGTGAGTAAAAATACTCACTAGGATTGGTTAGGTGAAGCTTTGTAGTCTTGAAAGGATCCCAAGGTGGAGATGATGGCCTCAATCCAAAAGTAGTTGTTGAAGTTGAAGTTGCTTGAGGTGGAGAAGATGGTCTTGGTGTTGCTTTGGGAGTTGGTGGTTGAAGATGAAGACCTTGATGATGCCCTAGATGAAGCTCTTGAAGTTGGAGGTTGAGTTGAGATGGAGGAGGGATTTTGGTGAAGGGTCTTTCTTTTGGTGAAGTGAAAAAAAGGAAAAGGAAATGTAAAGGAATGTTTATATATGATTTGGAATTTGTGAAGGAGTTGTAATTGAGATGGAAGAGAGGGGGTTATTTGCAAAAAGGGGAGGTGAGGTGAGTGTCCCTCTCTTGGCCACTTGGCCGGCCATGGGAGAGAGAGAGAGAGAGATGCATTAAATGGTGGAGGTAGGTGGGAGTTGTGTGGAGAGGAAAAATAGGAATTTTGGTAATTTGGGAAAATTGGAAAAGTGTGTGGCTTGGGAAGGAAGGAAAGAAATAAAGAAAAGGAAAAAGGAAGAGGAATTATAAAGGAGAAGATATTTTCTTTTGGGCTCAGAATAAAGCTGTTGAAAATACAGAATCCCGGGTTCGAATTGATGATGCGGAAAACAATTCGGAAAATACCGGAATCGCCCGAAATTCAAGTATCTCGGAACGACTCGCAAATTTACCCAAAAATCAATAATAATATATGAAGTCTCATAGTAAAATCCTTTTTAAGAAATACTTTATAGTTTTAAAACAAAAAATCCCGGAATCAATAATTTACCGACCCCGTTGGAATTTTCATAAAATCCAAAAATCCTCAGAAAAAGAATGTAGGTAGAAAATATGATTCTAAGGAATAATGTCTAAAGAATCATTTAGAAATTCCAAACCGTTTAAGAATTAAAATTCAGGAATCGGTCAGCGGCACTGGCCGACACCGGTTTGGAAGAAATTCCTTTTAATCCAAGAAAAATCCAGAAAATTACAGAAAATCTAATATATTGGAAAATAATATTTGAAACTGAAATCGGTCAAATCTAATCACCGGAAAGGCCAAATCGAATAATATACTATAATCGGGTCTTCGGTTCAGACTAGGGCTGACTCCGAATCCACGAATCCAAATCCAAGGCAAAACAATCATATAAGGAATTCATAATACAGAATAAATACAGGAAACAAATCGAAAAAATACGATCGAAAATCTGAATACGCAACTAAGTACGTATTCCGGGAACGGGGTATTACACATACGATCATCAACATTCAAATAGCAATAAAGCTCATTTAACCTCATAAAAAAAATCATGAGTAAACCAAACATAGAGTGTAAAAATCATGTAATCAAAAATATCATGGAAATAAGGCATTTTAAGCTCATATGAAATTTCTTTTAAATCAAAAATGAAAATAAAAAAAATTTAATTTTCATCAAAATAATACCAACTTCAAAGCATATGTCTGTTTTGTCTAAATTAGAAGTATATATACATAACCCAAACACAAGAGAGTTCATAATAAAAATTTGCATGAAAAGCAGGTGACCCTAGGATAGACATGTATATCTAAAGTTTTGACAAAATTGACATATACATGAAGCGAAATACATTATTATGAAAAATATGCCCTATTAAATAATAATATTATTTACCGCTCTTTTCTTTTCTTACTTTTTCCTTCTCCGCTCCTCAACTTTATACTTCCAGAATATTCTATTAATTTAATTATTTAATAATACATTTATTTATTATTTTTTACTATTTCTTTTCCTTTCCTTTATTTTTTTCCATTTTTCTTTCTTTTTCTTTCTTTTCTTTTCTTCCCCTTACCTCCTTATGCCCTGCACCCCCATTCCTCGCCTGCAACAGCAGTAGAGGCATGAACCCTTCTCATTCCTTATCTTCTCCATTTCAATTCTCCAACTCCAACAACTCCACCAGCACTCCCACATCACTACTGCCGCCTCCACCTTCACTACTGCCACCCCCGCCCCCTAGCGGCCGGCGCCACCTCCCCCCACACCCCCTCTCCCCTCCACCTCTTTTACCATAAACCAACAACCCATTTCCTTCAATTTCAACATAAACCCATCATTTCCTCTCCTCTTCTTCTCCAAAATTCACTAAACATTCCACCGCTTCCTCCACTCTAACAACCCCATCATCATCTCCTCCTCCTCCTCCAACTCCCCACCACCTCTTACAACCACGACCACCACCAACTGCCAACAACAACAACTCTACCACCAAAACAAAACAAAATAACAACACCCCCACCAGTTCTCCCCTCCCTAGGGCAGCCGCACCGCCCCTACCTCCGACGGCACCATCGCCGCCTTAGGGCCGTCGACGGGTGGTCGGCCGCCGGCCGCCCCCTCCTCCTTCTTTCTTTCTTTATTTCTTTCTTTTCCTTTCTTCTTTCTTTCTTTTCTTCTTTCCATAAATACTCTTTTACCTAATTCCCCTAAATACCCTCCCCTTCATCCCCTAATTACTTCTCCAAAATTTCAATCATACCCCTCTCCTTTAATTTCCTAATTCTTTCCACTTTTAAACAAATACCCTCTTTCTCTCTCTACCTAATCCTCTCTCTCTCTCCTCCCTTATATTCTCTAAATATATTTATATATATAATTATATGTGTATATAGTATGGATGAGTAGCTTGCTCGCACATGTGCGTGGATTTCCTGGATTTTAACTCTGTATTGTGTCCGATTTTATACGAGTACATTTCTTATGTTGTTTCATGCTTTATTATCATCATTACATGTCTAATAATTATTATCTTTCTTTTAATACATGATGTCTCATTATGCGAGTTGGTATATGATATACGAGTGATTTCTAAAATTAGCATATTTTATGTATATTTATCGGCTGGTATTAAAATTGGTATGCCTAGATCTGCTCCCGCTTCGCTCGGCTTCGCATGACTAATAAATAGACTAATTTATTATTGTTATAATTATGCTTGTGAAGAGTTTGAAATATTTATTTATATTGTTCCCTTGTACCATGTTACATTACCAGATGATTACCTGACATATGATGCTCACATGATACCGGACACCGACACTGATATGTTACACTTAACACCAGCACTTGACATGTTATTACTTTCCTGACACTTAATATTTGACACTGGTATTTGACATGTTATACATGACACCTAACTTTAACACTTGATATCTGACACCGGTACTTGACCTATTATTACTTGACACCTGATACTTGATGATCGGGGGAAAACCGCGCACAAAAAGAGTATGTTTTGAAGTGAAGATTTAAAGTGTGTGTGCTTTGACTTCCTCGATACTTCCGTTATAGCATAGAGGCTAAAACGAGTCGAATCCACAAGGACGGGAGGCGATAGAAGCTTTATCGGTTGATTCACGTGTTTGTTAAAGATTCTTCAAAGTTTTAAAGAATGAAAAGAAAAGAAAGTAAATAATGGAAAGAGAAGTACGGTGAGATACGAAGAAGTGGGAAACATAGAAAAGAATAGTTTTGTGATTTTTGTTGTATTTCAAAAACAAAGTGAAAAAGAAAGAAAACTCACAGCTACTAACTACTAATGACTCCACCAACATGCTAACCTCTTAGTGATAGTTGCCTCACATGTATCATTGGCCATCACTAGTCCTTGGTTCAAGAGCTATTCAAAGCATGACCCATATGTAACTCATCACAACCCAACTTAACAAACAAGTGCAAGCTACACTTAAATCATCAAAACCCAATAAGAGCAAGCATGAAGTAAAGTAATGTTAGCTTGTTAGTGGTTAGGAAGTTAGAGTTAGATCCATCATCATAAGCCATCAATGGCTCTTGCAAGAACAAGGCCAAAATGAGGCTATTAGATTCATGTGGATTATCATCAAAGAAGTTAGCAAGTTGGTGGTTAGTAGTTAGTTGCCATGAGAGAAAAACTAGTTACACATGTAAAAGAGATTAGAGAGAAGAAAACAAAGATAAGGTAAGAGAGCACCTTTCATAGATTGTCACCTTCTATTACAAGCACTCTTGCTTCCCCACATGTACCACTCTCTCTCCCTAATACAAGATCTACAAAAATGGAAAATACAAGGAAGGAAGAAGAACTAACCTAACCTAAACTACCCTAAAATATAACATGTAATGAAAACTACTACTAAAACTTGCATATTTTCAACACAGGAACCCCAGGGGAGTATTTATAGGCGCTAAGGGAACAGGGGGCCAGGGGACAAACCCTGGCCTGAAGCGGCGCGCGCGCCGCGACCGTATGGCCGCGGAAACGCGGCCCAGGCCGCGTTTCTGCGGCCATCCTGGCGCCGCGCGCGCGGCGCTTCGAGCCGCGTGCGGTCCTTTTGGTCCCCTGTCAGAGTCTGCTCTCAGATTCGTCTGTGCAGCCTCTGGTTGTTGCAGAATTAGCCCTTTAGGTCAATGGCTATTCATGTAGGCCTTTAATCACCAATTAAATGGTGATTTAGATCTTCTTCTTCATTTGCACACCATGACCTAGAATCAAGCAAGCAAGGTATTTATTAGCAGAATTTATTATCAAATAAATGTGAAGATGTGATATAAATTATGCAAAATTAGATACTAATCACACCCCCACACTTATCTTTTTGCTCGTCCCGAGCAAAACAAAAACCTAAGGAAATTATTACACAACTTTCGCAGGTGACGCGATTGCACTGAGCATGTGCAACAAGCCGTTAAACCTCTAAGTTTCCCCTAGAGGAGGAGTTTTGTCTCCTGAGGGTTTTCAGCGGATTACACCCACAAAATCCGTAAAGAAAGAAATCAAATGTTAGTATTTTGAAAACACATTTTGAAATAGAGAAAAGTGTTGAAATATTTTTGCGAAAATATAAGTGATCTAAGGTCATAGGTTAACCAGAAATTGTTCTTTCTTAAACTAAGTCAAAATGCAAAAAAATCTTGTTATAAATTAAATGTAAGAATTTAAAATTGAATTGACTCTTTGATCTTTCATAAAATTCTTAGAAAAATATGCACTTTGTGAACAGTGAAGGTTTTTGGGATATCGACTCTAACTTTCATGCCATTTTATTATATATATATATATTTCCTTTTTTTCCCTTAGTTTTCTTAGGCTTTCTTATTTACCCGGGTAGTGAGCCTTTAGCCGGTGACTCCCAAAACAGATGGTCTTAGGGCACCAGATGAGAAAACATCCCTCAGACTTAAGGACTCGAGTAAACAAGGCCACAAAACTAAAGGGGGTTATTTTATTTTTTGTTCACCATTTTAGGTATGAATAATCATGCTTCCTGAGGCATAATTACCCAACTTTAATAAGTGATTTTTATTATCATAATAATTTTTTTTAATATATATATATATATATTATGGCATTTTCAGTCTTTGTTTCAATCTCAAAAATTGTGTAAGTGCGGAGTGCATAAATCTAAGGCAAAAAATTCAAGATTAAATTATCTTTTCAATCTTACTTTCATATCCTATAATTTAGACAAGATCTATTATTTTGACTTGGTTTAAAATTTCATAATTTTAGGTCTTCCTAATTCCTAAGATAATCTTAATTTTCTTTAAAATAAATCAAAAACTATTTCTCTTGTTTCAAAAAGTTTTATAAAAGATTTTTTTTAATTAAAAAGAAGTGTAAAAGAAAGAAAATATAAAACTAACTATGTTAGTAAACCCTCCCCCGCACTTATTTCATGCATGGTCCTCAATGCATCGTGAATGTGTAAATACGTGAAACAAATGGAGAGGGAAGGAAGATTACCTCAAGGGGGTGGCTCCGGTGGTGGTCTGATTGGGCCAAGCGTTGCTACCCAATCAAAATAGCGTGGATTGTGCAGGAACCCACCAATGACCTCTTTAATATGACCCAATAAAATGTTGATTGAATGAATGATCTTATTTAAAAAATTATCCCCATCTAATTTCTAATTTTTAAAAATAATTATTGAGTCATTTTCTTCAACATTCTTGTCCAACAATGAAGTGTGATTTTGAAAGATGATAGATTTGGACTCAAAGAGATCAGGAATAAAAACCGATACCGACTCGGGAAGTTGACTCAGATCAAGTCGAGAGTCAATAATGAGAGTCGAAATTGGTTCAAAATGGGGTCCAAACCAAAGAATTGATGTTCACACACTTTCTCCATCAATGAAGTGTGATCATAAAAGATTGGTGATTCCATTTCACGGTGTATTGGTACAGGATTTAATGTTGACTCCGGAATAGAGAAAAAATCTGGTAAGGATACTAGGGTCATTATTGAATCAAAAAGTGAAATGGAGTTCCCAACAGGAAGTTTAGGATCACATTCAGGTTCGATTTCAATTTCAGGGAAGGGATAACTTGCCAAAATGTCCAGGCGACTTTCATTACTTGGAGATTGGTCAAGTTCAAATGTGTGTTCTGAAATTGAATCTTGGTTTCCAAAAGAACATGATTCTTAGGTCCAACCGGTAGAGTTAGGAATATAAGGATTGGTCAATGGTTGACAAGAAAGATTATCCTCACTCTCATTGATCAAATCGCTCATAATTGAGTCTAACCTACTGATAGGTTGGGTAACAGAATTCAGATTTGGAATCATGTATTCCATACTCTTGACAATTGATTGATAATATGAGTATGGATGTTGACTTTGGAATTATGGTGGATTTGTGAGTCCATCGGATTTTGCGGTTGCTGCTCGGACTCATGCAAGGGTTCCATACTCAAGTCCAGTATTGAAGTTTGTTCATTTTGAATAGGTGAGACTGAAAAAGATGAGTAGGACTCTTGAAAATTTGGTTGAGAGGATGAGTCCAACATGTTTTGCATTCTTTCACAAAAGACTTCTAAACGCTTTTCTAGTTTAGATTCTTCTTCAATTGGATGCTCTAGAAAAGGAGTATGTGGAGTTTGATATGGGAAGGATTGTGAATTGAGCAAATTTTGTATTTGTTGTAGGGACTCTTCCATACTCCTTTCCAATGATGATTTTTCTTCAATTGGTGGTTCAGGAAAAGGAGTATATGAATCAAAATTGGGGAATGATTATTGTGAAAATTGTGGACAAGATGGTTGAAAATTTGACTCGGAGTAGGTGAATCCCCATGAACTCTGTGAAGAGTTGAAATTATTTTGAAAATTATGGTCATATGGTTGGGGATATGGGTCATATTGATTCGGATAATCCCAACGCAGCATATATGGTTGGTTCATGTTGTACATTGCAGGGTCAGAGTTATCCAAGTCAAATGAGGTCGGGGTGAAATATGGATTCATATTATAATTGAAAGAATTGTTTGTTATTAAAATCCATATCACAATTTACAAAAAAAAAAACACAAACAAACAAACAAACAAAGAAAAAGAAAAAGAAAACAAGCCTATGCTAGGGTTGACTTAGACCTAGACGACTCCTAACTGATTAGACTGTCCACGGGGGGTCTATTGTTGGAAGCTGACCATGAGTTAATTGGCCAGGTAGGGGCAAGATCAGTGGGAGGTATCCGTGCCGGAGCAACGGGCCTAATTATGCCAAACTACTGTTCTTCGAGGTTTTGCCTCTCAATCCCCAACCTTAGACACCGATTTGACAAGAGTCAACTTCTAACAACTTCCCCTTAGGTCAATCTCCTAAATGAGTCCGAGATGTCCCTAGGGGCCAACGTCTAGCAAGTTTTATTTAGGCTTGGGTTGTGTGAGTGGGGAGGTGATTTTTGAGCTAAGGGAGGGTAATGACTTCCCCACCTTATCTTGTATTGGGTTTTGCCCTTAAGTTAAATTTGTGCAAGTGAGCAATATAGATAAGCATGAACACAAAAAAGCGAGTAATCACTGAAGTGTTTGTCCTATACTATATGCAATGCCATATGTACACCTCCTATCAATATCACAACAACACAAGAATAAAATACAGTATATTGGAATGAAAATTGACACGTGCCTAGATGCAAATGTCTAAACCATTTTAAAGCATCCAATTTCTGTTTTTTACTTCTTAAAATTATTTACAGTGTACAAGTAATATAATCAAAAATTAGCAGCAGAGTATATGAATGTACAAGAAGTTACCCGACCACACTTGAGCAAGTGTGGACTTCTGCAATGCTAAAATTTAACCTGCACACCAAAAAACAAAGAAGAAAAGTTAACAACTTGTGAAATTAAACCGTTCCCATCCCCGGCAACGGCGCCAAAATTTGATCGGGGAAAACCGCGCACAAAAAGAGTATGTTTTGAAGTGAAGATTTAAAGTGTGTGTGCTTTGGCTTCCTCGATACTTCCGTTATAGCATAGAGGCTAAAACGAGTCGAATCCACAAGGACGGGAGGCGATAGAAGCTTTATCGGTTGATTCACGTGTTTGTTAAAGATTCTTCAAAGTTTTAAAGAATGAAAAGAAAAGAAAGTAAAGAATGGAAAGAGAAGTACGGTGAGATACGAAGTGGGAAACATAGAAAAGAATAGTTTTTGTGATTTTTGTTGTATTTCAAAAACAAAGTGAAAAAGAAAGAAAACTCACAGCTACTAACTACTAATGACTCCACCAACATGCTAACCTCTTAGTGATAGTTGCCTCACATGTATCATTGGCCATCACTAGTCCTTGGTTCAAGAGCTATTCAAAGCATGACCCATATGTAACTCATCACAACCCAACTTAACAAACAAGTGCAAGCTACACTTAAATCATCAAAACCCAATAAGAGCAAGCATGAAGTAAAGTAATGTTAGCTTGTTAGTGGTTAGGAAGTTAGAGTTAGATCCATCATCATAAGCCATCAATGGCTCTTGCAAGAGCAAGGCCAAAATGAGGCTATTAGATTCATGTGGATTATCATCAAAGAAGTTAGCAAGTTGGTGGTTAGTAGTTAGTTGCCATGAGAGAAAAACTAGTTACACATGTAAAAGAGATTAGAGAGAAGAAAACAAAGATAAGGTAAGAGAGCACCTTTCATAGATTGTCACCTTCCATTACAAGCACTCTTGCTTCCCCACATGTACCACTCTCTCTCCCTAATACAAGATCTACAAAAAATAGAAAATACAAGGGAGGAAGAAGAACTAACCTAACCTAAACTACCCTAAAATACAACATAGAATGAAAACTACTCCTAAAACTTGCATATTTTCAACGCAGGAACCCCAGGGGAGTATTTGTAGGCGCCAAGGGAACAGGGGCCAGGGGACAAACCCTGGCCCGAAGCGGTGCGCGCGGCGCTTCGAGCCGCTCGCGGTCCTTTTGGTCCCCTGTCAGAGTCTGCTCTCGGATTCGTCTGTGCAGCCTCTGGTTGTTGCAGAATTAGCCCTTTAGGTCAATGGCTATACATGTAGGCCTTTAATCACCATTTAAATGGTGATTTAGATCTTCTTCTTCATTTGCACACCATGACCTAGAATCAAGCAAGTAAGGTATTTATTAGCAAAATTTATTATCAAATAAATGTGAAGATGTGGTATAAATTATGCAAAATTAGATACTAATCACTTGACACATGATATTTGACACTGGTATTTAGCATGTTATCATTTGACGCCTGACACCTTATATTATGACACTTGACGGTTGATATGCTATCACCTAGTACTAGCACACTTGGCCTGATATTGTGACACCTGACTGGATACTATTGTACCTGACACCGGTATTACTTTGCATATTCATAACTATCACTTTTACGGGGACTTGGCATGATTATTATATTGTTACCAGATATTTGGTACTCCTGAACTCCTGTGTTTCTGAACTCCTGTATTCCTAAACCCCTGTAATAGGGAGACTCCTGATATTATGCTCCTGATATTATACTCATGTTGATCCCCGTAAATAGATAATCATGAATATTGGATTACTGTATACACTTGTGGACATTATCTTTAGGCAATATATATATATATATATATATATATATATATATATATATATATATATATATATATATAAATATATATAAAATAAAGGACTCAGCTTACACTAGGATGGGAGAAACTGAGGGAAACTGGTATGATGTCATATTTATAATGGTGATATCTGAAGTGTCGTGTAGGGCGCGTAATGATAAGTCCCCGGAAGCAGTAGCCTGATATCTGAAGTGTTGTGTGAGGCATTGTTGACACTCAAAAAGACAAAACTCTCGGACAGCTTTCCAACCGGTCTGAACGACGTCTAACTTGTCGACATTTACAAAAGACAAGTCACAGACAAGCTGATGATCAGTTTTTACCCATCTCCGAGGGACAAATTAGTGACTTAGATGCTACTGATCCAGTGAAGTAGACAGTAAGCCAAGATTGTCTTTGAAGAGACTTAAGCAGGCCTAATATGCTAAGTTAGCTCAACACTTAGCATCGCATAAGTCAAAAAGGATAGCCTTGACTGAGAGGCTAAACTTGTCTAGATTCGCCTTGAAGCTCTCCACAGAGAGCTAACTTACAGCTTCGCCTGAAGCTAATTTTAGCTTCGCCGAAAGCTTTCTTGATAGCTTCTCATGAAGCTTTTCATAGCTCCACATAGAACTAACTTACAGCTTTGCCTGAAGCTAATTCTAGTTTCGCTGGAAGCTTTCTTGATAGCTTCTTATAAAGCTTTTCATAGCTCCACAGAGAGCTAACATACAGCTTCGTCTGAAGCTAATTCTAGCTTCTCTGGAAGCTTTCTTGATAGCTTCTCATGAAGCTAACATACAGCTTCGTCTGAAACTAATTCTAGCTTCACCGGAAGCTTTCTTGATAAGCTTCTCATGAAGCTTTTCATAGCTCCACAAAGAGCTAACTTACAGCTTCATCTGAAGCTAATTCTAGCTTCTCCAGAAGCTTTCTTGATAGCTTCTCATGAAGCTTTTCATAGCTCCACAGAGAGCTAACTTACAGTTTCATCTGAAGCTAATTCTAGCTTCTTCTCCGAAAGCTAATTCTAGCTTCTCAGGAAGCTTTCTTGATAGCTTCTTATGAAGCTTTTCATAGCTCCACAGAGTGCTAACTTACAGCTTCTCCGAAAGCTAATTCTAGCTTCTCAGGAAGCTTTCTTTCTAGCTTCTCATGAAGCTCTTCATAGCTCCAGAGAGTTAACTTACAGCTTCGCCTGAAGCTAATTCTAGCTTCGCCGGAAGCTAATTCTAGCTTCTCCGGAAGCTTTCTTGATAGCTTCTCATGAAGCTTTTCATTAGCCCCGCTGAAGGTCCTTTTATGGTTATCTTTGACCAATCAAATCTCCAGATGAGATCATTGTGATTGAGATCAAATTTAGTAGTTTCTTGACATGATCTCTTGACTCTCCCAATTAGGTAAGAAGATCAGGGGAGACTCTCAATTAACTAGAGACAATCAAGGGAATCATAACTCTCTATTTGAGCCTATAAATAGCCCACTAGTAGGCTAGGCTCAGGGGCTTGAAAAGATTCAAGTCTAAGAGGCTCGAAAAAAGGGAGAAGTGGACAGACAGACCAAGACCGCCATGAAGAGAGGACCACCGGTGGACAAGAAAGCGGAAGCCAACAAGAGATCTATTCTCTTACTTCCAAGAATTCAGAGAACTACTTCTCTAATCATGGTGCTAATACCCTAAGATCTTCCTCCCTCTCAAGGAATCTTCGGAACCATGTGAGAAGGAATTCCCAAGTGAAGGCAGTTTGAGAAGTAACAAGAGGGTTCTACCAACCTTCTGTTCTCCGATTCCTCGAACCAGGCAAGAAGGAATCCCATCAGGCAGCAGTCTGATTGTCTGATCGATCGCATCGTCAAAGGGATAAAGTGATCACGCGCTGATCAGATTCCTACTTGTACACTTTCCCAGAAATCTCAGAGGAGATCTACCTGCAATCTTCTTCTTGCAAAGAATTACATGTAATTTCGCTCCTCGGCACTTTTTTTGTAAGTTTTCTCCTTTACAAAATCAATGAAAAATAAGATGGCGACTCCGCTGGGAATGCATTCTCCACTGCTGAGAATCAAGTGTCGCAATGCGACGATCAGACCTTCAGGTCTATTGCTGAAACGCTGGTCATTCACTTTAACCAAGAGAGGTTTGAACAACTTCTATCTGGGGGGTAGCACAAGCCCCTTACATGTGCGCAAAGAGGTCAGCGTAGTCAGAGCCCCTCTGGCTAACTCTTGGAAGCAAGTCTCTGTTGAGACAAATAAGGCTCTCTGCAAGCCTATTACTGCCTCCGACGAGGCTAAACAGACTCTATGCGAGTCTAGCACAGCCTCAATAGGGACTAACATAGCCCCGCGCCAGCATATTAACACTGTGTGCAAAACTATAAAGGTTCCTTGTGAACCTAAAACAGCCTTTGCTAAGGCTATGTGGATTGCAAAAGCTGTAGATAGATCTCTTGATTCAGCTTCCTGCGAAGCTAAAATAGTCTCTGACTGTAAGATTATTTCAGCTCTTCACAGAGCTAAGCCATGCCCGTCATGCGAAGATAAAGGTAAAATGTCCGCCTGCTTCGCTGAGGTCATTAGCCACGAGGCTAGAACGGTGACTATGCCTTCGCCTAATTCAGTAGTAGTGACTTCTCGCGCCAACCTCATTCTTCCGAGCGAAGTTACTAATAGCCCGGCAGACACAGCACTAGTACCCCAGGGTATGCGTGAAGTTCCTAGCCGCCAAGTTAAAACTAAAGCGCCTAGCGGTGCTAACCACCTTCGCAAGCAGGCAACGAGCAAAGCATCGCAGCATGCTTCAAGCGTTAAGTTCGTTCTTTGCAGCGAAGCTGAGGGATCGTCCCTAGGTGCTGACAGCGGTGCTTATGCAGCTTCAGCATCTAAGAGTGCTCCAAAAGTTCTTAGTCGTGAAGCTAGGGCTAAAGCACTTTGTGCTAACAGCGAGGCTACTGCAGCCCCGCTTACATCATCAGCACTATTGGGCAGTGCTAGGCTCCCCGCTAGCGACAAAACCAAAGCACTGAGTGCTAAAAACCTTAGTCACAAGGTTAAAAATGAAGCACCACTGAGTGCTAACAGGGGGTCTATTTCAACCTCGCTCACAGAAAAAACTCTATGCAACAGAGCTAAAACAGTAGCTTCTCCTTGCGAAGCTACTCTTTCAGGGGAAACTATCCTAGCTTCGCCTATAGCCCAAAAGAAAGTCTTCAAAGGTAAGCCCAGGGTTTCTCAACCCAAGCAGGCTAACATCCAGTTTCTCCGAGTCTCCGTGTTAAAGCAGTTGGACTCAGGTAATGCAGACTTGCGGGATTATCTGAGCAACAAGTGGAAACTCCACTCCGAAGAGCCAGTTCACATCTCGCCATCCCAGTGCGGACAAGTGGGGTGTCAACCTGTGACGGTACATTCCGCCCACTGTTGTTTGGGACCAATCCTCACAACTTCTCCTCCGAGCCAGCAATCGATGTTCAGTTTGCTGTCAGTCCAAACTTCTGAGAAGCTCAAGTCTCGAAAGAAGAAGACAGTAAAGGTGCCTCACCTCGCAGCTGCCTCTGTCAACATGATAAGCAGAGGAAGGGATCTATTATGATCTCAAAGAAGAAAACAGGGGTTCTGCACTCCCTCATTCAGTTCTCCAGGGCCCAACTATAGCCTCGGTTTAGGTCAGGTTCTGGTAGAACAAAAGGGTACCTTCCAATGTACAATACCCTATAATCATGGACAACCTTCTTCCTCAGAAGCTATGTTGCCAGAACCATTGGGATGCCAATTCCAATGGTCTGATGATGAAGAAGAAGCCAGCGGCTACGCTTCCTCCGCCACTATCAACTCTGTGCAGGCAAGGTTTGTATCAGCCAACATAGCTGATAGCAATAATGATGATGATCTCCATCATCGCATGGAGGCGCAGGAGCAGACTTCCAAGGCCCAGCAAAAAGTCTTAGACAATATCCAGCAAATACTGGCTCAGCTCCTGACAAACCGGAACAATGATAACACAACCGGTAGTAATCACGAGAATGAGAAGAACAATAACGATGAACCTCCCAAGACTGATCATTCAAAGGAGGGCTCTTCAATCGATGCCGAAGTGATCAAAGGCATCCAGGCTCAGATCGCATCCCTAACCCAAAGGGACGAACTGAAGAAAGTAGGGGCGGTCCGTCCTTACCCCTTGGAATGGGATTCAGTCCTATATCCGCCAAAGTTCAAGCCACCAATGTTGCACTTGTATGATGGCAAGAGCTCACCAAATCAGCACATTTACTACTTCCGATTACAAACCGATAATGTAGTAGGTAATGATGCTATCATGGCCAGACTGTTCATTGGCACCCTCAAGGGGGTAGCCTTTGATTGGTTCAGGAGTCTCCCCATGAACTCCATCAATTCTTGGCTCGACTTAGAAACCCGATTCCTCTGCCGATTCTATGAGGATGATGCTGAGGTGACCATGGGCACGCTCCTTTCGACAGTCCAGAATGGAGGAGAATCTATACGGGATTATATAGAGAGATTCTGCAACCTTTCTCTCATGTGCTCTGCAGGTATGCCTTTGCCTATGTTGCTTCAGACGTGTAGGCATAACTTTCTCGACAAAGTGAAAGTTCGCATGGGAGCCATCAAAGCCCACACTTGGAAGGAGCTTATTGAATAAGCCAAGATAGCTGAAAAATTAGCTAAAAAGTTTGAGGCCCCCAAAAGCAGGTAGGGAATCAACAATAAAAGCTATGACACAGCTGAATCTTCTGAAACATCAACATTGAAAAAATATGGAGGAACTCGATCAAAGAAAGGTAACTCCAACAGGACTTCGGAGTATCAAATACAATACTCCTTCAAAGATGAGCATGTGGTGATACTTTTTCACTTGCTCAACAAAGGAACAAGCTCAAGTTGCCAGAGGCTAGACGCCCAGACGAAGTAGGACGAATGAATGATCCCAACTATTGTCTTTTCCATAAAATGGTTCATCATCCTACTTGCAGGTACAATGTCCTTAAAGACAAAATCCAAGCACTAATCGAAGCAGGTGTTTTGACTCTGAAGTTAGAACATAAAAGACCACTGCCTAACTCCTATCCTGAAAGGGAGTATGGAGGCAGTCAACTCTACTTTCAAAAACCATGGGTCTTATTCCATCAACGGCTAAAGCAATGGGACTCAAGTCAGTTCAAAGCTAAAGGTAAGTCTTGCAATATCTCTCGCAGCAGATGACACCGCACCAGCCGCTTCTCTCAGCAGTTATGAAGAGGAGACAATCGATAGCCAACGGCACTAGGTCTGGCAAATAACTAGCGATAGTACAACCAGACCCCGATGAGACACAACAGCCAACAACGTCGAAAAACGCATAAGGGGTTGGAATATGTCATTCCACCAACCAAATGAGGACAACCTTTCATAGTAGAGGTAGTCTACTCGAGTGGAGCTTATCGCCTAGCGAATCCAAACGGTGACACGCTCCTGATGCCAATCAGCGACAAGTACTATCCATGATCACGTTAACACTATACCTCTAATCAAAGAAGTACTATGCGCGATCATGTTAACATTACACCTCTGATCATCAAGTCAGACTCGTCTGACTGTTTCATCTCCTCAAGGAGTCCCTTTTTACAGGAGGAATCAATTTCAACCATCTCTACATTCTTCTTTTGGCAAATCAATTCGGCTTTATGACGATCTTGAATGAGTTGAATTCATCGAAGAAGGTTCTTGATGCATCCTTGCAGGACCTTTCTAATATTTCCACATTCATGTTCAGATTCGATGATCAGCTGTGACTAAAGTCTTGATTATGACGAATAAAAATGAAACTCCACGAGAAATCTCGATTTACTCGATATATTTCCTGTGAAGTTTGTACTCCATATCTAGACATGAAGATCAGCTGAGAACCAAAGTCTTGATGAACAAAAGGTGACGCTTCACGAGAAATGTCGATCTCCCCGACAAATTTCCCATGAAGTTTAGACTTAACTCTTTAATCTCCAGTGAGATTTTAGAGGTCACCAGTGGAATACAGAAATGTTCACTTTATGTGACACGATCTGAAGCCTTTGGTGAATAAGGTTAGAGGAAACATTAGCTTCTAAGCCCAATATAAAATCCTCAACAACTCATCATGCTGAGGGAAATAGCATGGCTAGCCCAACTCAAACAGTAATTGGTAAAGACAAACCAAATCCGTTGACAGCTGAGGATTTGCTAAAAATCTTAAGGGACCTATTCCCATTTGATACCGTGGTTAAGGATAGAGAAAAATGTTGGCCTTTAAGCCCAACATAAGTTCTTGACAACTCATCATGTTGAGGGGAATAGCATGGCTAGCCCGACTCAAACGGTAGTTGGTAAAGGCATATCAAATCCGTTGACGGCTGAGGATTTGCTAAAAATCCTAAGGGACCTGTTCCCATTTGATTCCTTCTCCAAAAATCACTTACCAATTCCCATCCATAGAATGGTAAGACCACATATAAAGGTATTCATATCCCTTGCAAAATGATGAGTCTAACCTATCATGTTAACATTAAACCTCTGATAGCAAGACTATAATCTACTCCCCAACGGATAGAGCCAATATCCCCAGTGAATAAACCCCGCTTGTCATTCTCTTCAACAGAACAACAGGTCCACTCAAATTACTGTTATGTTCAAGCACCTCTAATAGTAAATGAATCCTTGTCAAGTTAACATCACACCTCTGGCAAGTTGCTTTACAAATTCCCATTAAGTTCTCTGATATGGGACTCATTTCCTAATTCCCCAGCGGGTTTCTAATAATCAGTCCTCAGTAGACTTTTCTGATTATCACGTTAACAATATACCTCTGACAATTTCTTCCAAATAACATCCGAAGGAGATATCAATATCCCCATGGAGGTAATAATCAAGTCTGATTTCCCCTACTGAAATTATTTCTTTATCATCATGTCCAGTTCGTCACCTCTGAATGACAAAATTTTGAGCTTAGTGACTTCTCAATCGGTTACGTCCCTGTGACCTCTGAACCGACAGATAGCCAAGTCTCATCTATCAATCCAGTATAGGACTATTTCTTTGTCATCATGTCCAGTTCGTCACCTCTGAATGATAAAATTTTGAGCTTGGTGGCTTCTCAATCGGTTACGTCTTTGCGACCTCTGAACTGACAGATAGACAAGTCTCATCTTTCAGTCCAGTAGGGACTATTTCTTTGTCATCATGTCCAGTTCGTCACCTCTGAATGATAAAATTTTAAGCATGGTGGCTTCTCAATCGGTTACGTCCCTGCAACCTCTGAACCTACGATAGCCAAGTCTCATCTTTCAGTCCAGTATCGGACTATTTCTTTGTCATCATGTCCAGTTCGTCACCTCTGAATGACAAAATTTCGAGCTTGGTGGCCTCTCAATCGGTTACGTCCCTGCGACCTCTGAACCGACAGATAAACAAGTCTCATCTTTCAATCCAGTAGGGACTATTTCTTTGTTATCATGTCCAGTTTGTCAGCTCTGAATGACAAAATTTTGTGCTTGGTGGCTTCTCAATCAGTTACATCCTTGCGACCTCTGAACCGACAGATAGCCAAGTCTCATCTTTCAGTCCAGTAGGGACTATTTCTTTGTCATCATGTCTAGTTCGTCACCTCTGAATGACAAAATTTTGAGCTTGGTGGCTTCTCAATCGGTTATGTCCCTGCGACCTCTGAACCGACAGATAGTCAAGTTTCATCTTTCAGTCCAGTATAGGACTATTTCTTTGTCATCATGTCCAGTTCAACACCTCTGAATGACAAAATTTTAAGCTTGGTGGATTCTCAATCGGTTATGTCCCTGTGACCTCTGAACCGACAGATAGCCAAGTCTCATCTTTCAGTCCTGTAGGGACTATTTCTTTGTCATCATGTCCAGTTCGTCACCTCTAAATGATAAAATTTTGAGCCTGGTGGCTTCTCAATCAGTTACGTCCCTGTGACCTCTGAACTGACAGATAGCCAAGTCTCATCTTTCAGTCCAGTATAGGACTATTTCTTTGTCATCATGTCCAGTTTGTCACCTTTGAATGACAAAATTTCGAGCTTGGTGGCTTCTCAATCGGTTATGTCCTTGTTACCTCTGAACCGACAGATAGCCAAGTCTCATCTTTCAGTCCAGTAGGGACTATTTCTTTGCCATCATACCCAGTTCGTCACCTCTAAATGATAAAATTTTGAGCTTAGTGGCTTCTCAATCGGTTATGTCCTTGTTACCTCTGAACTAATAGATAGCCAAGTCTCATCTTTCAGTCTAGTAGGGAGTATTCATTGGTCATCATGTTCAGTTCGTCACCTCTGAATGACAAGGCTTCTTTTCTAGTGATTCCTAATCAGTTATGTCCAGCTCGTCACCTCTGAATAGACAGATCTGCTCCCCTTTGTCCCTAGTGAGTTCTCATACTCAGACTGATTTTATCACGTTCCTAACCTCTGAATAATTTTCAGTCAAAGTTCTAATTTCTTTGGGGAATTCTACTTGGTGAATGCTCTCTCTTGAACACCTGAGGCAATTCAAAGTATTTCGAAATCCGAACCATCCCATTGCGAATTTACGAAAACTTTGAAGGAGGTCTTGTTGACACTCAAAAAAGACAAAACTCTCAGACAGCTTTCCAACCGGTCTGAACGACATCTAACTTGTCGACATTTACAAAAGACAAGTCATAGACAAGCTGACGATCAGTTTTTACCCATCTTCGAGGGACAAATCAGCGACTTGGACTCTACTGATCCAGTGAAGCGGACAGTAAACTAAGATTGTCTTTGAAGAGACCTAAGCAGGCCTAAGATGCTAAGTTAGCTCAACACTTAGCATCGCATGAGCCAAAAGGGATAGCCTCGACTAAGAGGCTAAGCTTGTCTAGATTCGCCTTGAAGCTCTCCATAGAGAGCTAACTTACAGTTTCACCTGAAGCTAATTTTAGCTTCACCAGAAGCTTTCTTGATAGCTTCTCATGAAGCTTTTCGTAACTCCACAGAGAGCTAACTTATAGCTTCGCCTGAATCTAATTCTAGCTTCACCGGAAGCTTTCTTGATAGCTTCTCATGAAGCTTTTCATAGCTCCACAGAGAGCTAACTTACAGCTTCGTCTGAAGCTAATTCTAGCTTCTCCTAAAGCTTTCTTGATAGCTTCTCATGAAGCTAACTTACAGCTTCGTCTGAAGCTAATTCTAGCTTCGCCGGAAGTTTTCTTGATAAGCTTCTCATGAAGCTTTTCATAGCTCCACAGAGAGCTAACTTACAGCTTCATCTGAAGCTAATTCTAGCTTCTCCGGAAGCTTTCTTGATAGCTTCTCATAAAGCTTTTCATTGCTCCATAGAGAGCTAACTTACAGCTCGTCTGAAGCTAATTCTAACTTCTCCGAAAGCTAATTCTAGCTTCTCTAGAAGCTTTCTTCTAGCTTCTCATGAAGCTTTTCATAGCTCCACAGAGAGCTAACTTACAGGTTCTCCGAAAGCTAATTCTAGCTTCTCAGGAAGCTTTCTTTCTAGCTTCTCATGAAGCTCTTCATAGCTCCAGAGAGTTAACTTACAGCTTCGCCTGAAGCTAATTCTAGCTTCTCTGGAAGCTAATTCTAGCTTCTCCGGAAGCTTTCTTGATAGCTTCTCATGAAGCTTTTCATTAGCCCTGCTGTGGGTCTTTTTATGTTCATCTTTGGCCAATCAAATCTCCAAATGAGATCATTGTGATTAAGATAAAATTTGGTAGTTGCTTGACATGATCTCTTGACTCTCCCAATCAAGTAAGAAGATCAGGGGTGATCTCTCAATTAACTGGAGACAATTAAGGGAATCATAACTCCCTATTTGAGCCTATAAATAGCCCATTAGTAGGCTAGGCTCAGGGGCTTGAAAAGATTTAAATCTAAGAGGCTTGAAAAAAGGGAGAAGAGGACGGACGGACCGAGACCCCCCCGAAGAGAGGACCACCGGCGGATAAGAAAGCGAAAGTTAACAAGAGATCTATTCTCTTACTTCTAAGAATTCAGAGAACTACTTCTCTAATCAGGGTGCTAATACCCTAAGACCTTCCTCCCCCTCAAGGAATCTCCGGAACCAGGCGAGAAGGAATCCCCAAGTAAAGGCAGTTTGAGAAGTAACAAGAGGGTTCTACCAACCTTCGGTTCTCCGATTTCCCGAACCAGGCGAGAAGGGAATCCCATCATGCAGCAGTCCGATTATCTGATCGATCGCATCGTCAAAGGGATAAAGTGATCGCGCGCTGATCAGATTCCTACCGGCACACTGTTGGCCCAGAGGCCTTCCACTCTAATTTTGATGATGATTAACTCATGTAGTTATGTTTACTAATAATCTTGTGATGTTTAGTTTCAGATACTTAACCAAGATATTAGTAGGTGATTAGCTTCAACAAAGGAGTTTTGGAGCTTCTCACATGGTGATTCAAGAGCCCGAGTGACAAAGTCATATCTAGCACTTGTTGGAGTGAAGCTCGGTGGATCACTGTTTGGATCGAGTCGGCTTGAAGACGGAGTTCATCAAGAAGACTTCAGTACATAGTTTAGTTTATGTCTTTAGATCCATTTGTAAAGATTAGATAGTATGATATGCTCAAGTTCACAACACACACACTTGTTTCTAGTTTTCATGTTTATTGATTTTCGGTTTTTGGTTTAACCGATTTTGGTTTTCATGAATAGATAGTATCAATACAAGTTTACATGGTTTAATATATATTAGATTTGTTCTATATGCATGTATGTTTCATATCTTAGACAAACTTATTTTGATATGCCTATTCATGTGTTTGGAGTTTTGTGTTTTAACAAAACATATTTTCGGATTTAATATCAAAAACATTGATATATATATCTTTATATGTATATTGGAGTATATCCATATACTACATGCCTAAAAGTTGTTTCAATATCAGTTTTTGTATTTGGATGAGTTTTGGACAAAACGAATTTTCAATTCAAAAATTCAAGTTTTGGAAAATACGGATTTTAGTTTTCGGCAAAATTTCCATAACACAAAAATAGTTCACATTGTTTGAAATATGTGTTGAATTTTTTCACACATGTTTGTATATCAAAGTATTATACTAAAACTATTTTTTTGGATTTTTAAAGAATTTTATGGGATTTATTTTGTATTTAAAAACTAAGTTTTTCAGTCCCTAATCTCATTCTGCAAGGCTCTGGCGGTCGACCGTTTCGGTTGACCGGACCAGGAGCCGGTCTATCGGTGCGGTCGACCGGACGTGCATGAGACGTGCACAAAGGCCATTGGGTTTGGCCGGTCGACCGCACGGTCGACCGACTGAAGGCGACCCACTCTCGGGTTGCCCGGTCGACCGGGCGGTCGACAGGCCAGAAAGCCGTTGCTCTCTGGTTCAGAGCTCGGTCGACCGGGCGATCGACCGGAAGGCTCAACGGTCAAAAAGTTGACCGTTGGCCGGTCGACCGGAAGGCCAATTCTGGCCTTGTCAGCAGCCAACGGGAAGATTCCTTTTGGGGGTTATAAATACCCCATTTGAGAGAGGTTTTGGTTAAGATTTTTAGTTAATTTTGGAGAGGTGGTTTGCTTCCTCTAGTGAGAGGCGGAGATTGTTGGTTGGCTCCCTCTAGTGAGAGGTGGAGTTTGTGTTGGAATCCCTCAAGTGTGAGGTGATTGTGTTGTATTGGCTAAGTGCCTACCCCTCTTATGTGAGGTGGTATTTGTGTGGCTTTGTGCCTAGCCTTTAAGTGTAGAGGTTATTTTGGTTCAGAGAGGAGTTGTGTACTCCATATTGTATCTACCCAAATCCTTAGTGGAGGTTCCCTGTGTGGGAGTCTTATGTGGACAAGTGGATTGGAAATCCTTCTGTGTGAAGGCGGGGACGTAGAGCTGTGTGCTCGAACCTCAAACATATCCGTGTGTTAGCGTTTAATTCATTGTCTCTCTAACTCTCTCTCTTTATATTGTGCCTTGCATCATTTCATATTGATCATTCATAATTATATGCTTGGCGTGTTTGTGTGTGCCTCACTTGTGCTTAACCACGAGAGCTTCATATAGCACCTCAACTCTTATTCAGAGGAAACAAGAGGAGTTAATCCAGAGCCCTTCACCGGGAATTCGACTACACTAGTTGGTTGCATTAAGTATAGTTGCAATTAGTTTTTAATTTTCGCATTTAGGTCATTAGATTAGCAGTACACCTATTCACCCCCCTCTAGGTGTACTTTTACACACTTTCCCAGAAATTTCAGAGGAGGTCTACCTGTAATCTTCTTCTTACAAAGAATTACTTATAATTTCGCTCCTCGGCACTATTTTGTAAGTTTTCCCCTTTGCAAAATCAATACAAAACAGGTGCGTAATAATAAGTCCTCGGAAATAGTAGCTTGTACCTGAGCTAGTCCCAGGCAAAGACGGGACCCACTATAAATATGAGCCATCAGATTTATCAGTTTCCAAAGAATAACTCCTCTTATTCATAAGTGGATGTATGTGTATCAGTGGCATATACATAAGCATATGGATCGGATGAATAACATAAGAATATAACAACCAAACAGTAATAATATTAGGAACATATGATATTTGGTCTCTCCTTTGTTCGAGTCCTGGTACTCACATATCACACCCAAATAAGTTCTACAGAGTACGAACTCTAGTATGGACTATCGATGATGTGAGGCGCTGATAGGGAGGCGATTGAAATATCAAACGATACTGATTATTATTATCATTGGATAACTTAAAATAAACACCTTTATATTCTCCAATTATAGTGTTATCCCCTAAGTTGACACCCTACATTATGACATACAATGACTACTCCAGACACATATTAGTTCAGTTACTCTGAGGGCAACTCAAGTTAAATGAACTCAGATGATGGCAACATGGGAAATGTGGTATATAGATGAGGGTTTCCTTATTTAGATTATCCCCTTGACGTATCAATCTCGTGAATCCAGAATCTGAGCTTGTATAACTATTTTTGTCCATACTTATATTTATCGCATGTTTAATATATTTACCGCATGTTTATATGTACCTATGCTCTCATATTGCCTTCTATGCATGTTTTCTATTTCACATTCATAAATATACATGATTTATTGTCGTTCCTTTAATTTTTTATGTTACTTGTTATTGCTTGTACCTGCATACCTGAACCACATCACTTGATCATGTACACGTGTGACTGATATGCATGCCACTTGGCTTTATCATATGTACTCGGGGTTGCATCTGATAACCCTAGATTCTAATGTCCAGATCCTAGAGACCGGACCTTGGTGGCCTTATTGTAGCTTATCAGAGTGCGCAGGGGATCCATCCGTGACGATCGGAGTGCAGCAGAAGCTTGGACCTCGTCGTGATTCTTCCTCCCAATTCCTCTCTTGTTTGGCCTCTGAGGCCTCTTGCTACTCGTGAGCACCTCTCAGCTTTTGTATATCTCTTCATGTATTGTACTTTTATATTTTTTGGTGATGTAATATTCCTATAATATTGTGTCACTCTCTGAGATGACCATGTACTTATACTTTTCTGTTGGAATGTATATTACCACTGTGCTTTCATACTCTGATTCTTGCCTGTATTGATGCTTAGCGTATATACGTGAGGGTATTTCTGACCTGCGTATATACGTCGCAGTGACGTCTCCGTACCCACGGGGTCGGGGCGTCACAGGATGGTATTAGAGCCTATGCTCTAACATCATCAGTACAACTAGTTGGCAGATTAATTATATATTAATTTGCAACTGGAAAGCATGAGTCTTGAATATACATTCCAATCGCAGGTGCAGTGTTATCTTTTCCTTTCTCATAATCTTTTCCTTGGATCCTGAGACCTTTCTATCTTTTTTCCTTTCAACTTCTTCCCGTCATCCCTTCAACTAACTTAGATATGGAAAGACGGAGAATCCGTAATGGTCCTGTCACTTCTCGTGATAGTTCTAATAGAGAGGGTGACAATATGATGAGGGTACTTCATGGCATGATGGAGAGTCAGCATCCGCAGACCGAGCTCTTGTGACAAACATTATTGACAACACCTAGAGAGCAGAGGCCTGGAAATGTATCCAATTTCAAAAGACTGCAGCCGGCTACATTTTCAGGTACTGAGAAGCCGTTAGACGCCGAGCAGTGGCTGATTGATACTACAGATCTTCTGAAGGCAGCCCGGATTCCTGACAAGAACCAAGTGGAAGTGGCTAAGATACAGCTGAAGGATGTGGACAGAACTTCGTGGTTGGCAAAGAAGCGAGGCTAGAGAGGCCCATCACTTGGGACCAATTCTCGAAAAGTTTCTATGAGAGATTCTTCTCTGAGACGACACAGAAGGAGATGGAAGAGCAATTTATCAGATTGCAGCAGAGGGACCAAACTGTAGACAAGCATGCTGTAGAGTTCCTGAGACTGAGCCGGTTCGCGCCATACATGGTGGCCAATGAGGAGAACCAAGCAAGTAGATTCCAGCAAGGCCTGAGGATGCAGATCCAGATGTTTCTTATACCCAGCAACTCAAGACGTATTCTCAGGTCCTTATCGTCGCTCGTGAGGTAGAGCGGGGATTGGGAAAGAAGCGTCAGGATGAGATGCTAAGGAAGTCAGTGAAGAGACCCTTTCAGTTAAAGGGAGGTATAGACTCAGTCAGACTCCCCTGGATACCCGCTAGCAGATCAATTACTCTAACCTCTCCCTGATTGCTAAATGAAAGAAAAATCAATGAGTTTAAGAATTTACCGTGTAGCTTGTGGCTAACGGGTCGTGTCCACGAGGAGGAATGCGATGGAAGCTTTTCGGTGATTCGTTTAAAAATAAAGAATTGTGTTTGTTTTTTAATAGAAAAAGAGAATGGAAAGAAAGAGATGATTAAAAGAGAAATTGCAACTTTAGAGAAGGCTTTGGAGAAGGTGATTTAAAAAGCTCAAAAATTATTTTGTTGATTATAATAAGGAAGAAAATCTGGGCTCACTATCTCACTACTCAATCGTTCATTCTTCTTTTGAAATCCTAAGTGCCTTAAATTGATCATAGGCAAAACTTAAAGTTAATTTTTAGAAAGTTTGAAGTAAAGCACATAAGATGGTTGGAAGAGTTCACTCTTTCTTTGAAAAATCGTTTAGAATCGAATGTTAAATCATCAAGCACGAAGAAGCAAGAATGATGTAAAAACAGTTCAAGAAACGTTCATGAAAGAAGTAAGAGTTTAACAGTCCAAACCCATCCTCATGTGCCTTCAAGAACACTTTCAAGAAGAAAGGCTTTAAGTAAGGCATGCAAATGATTCATTGGGTGTTTTTCTTTAAAACCAGAAGAGAAGAAGAACTAGAGAGAGTTACAATAGTGAGCCCAGAAAACTGTTTTGGTTACTCATGAAAAACAAAGAAGAAAGCAAATAAATAATGCAAGACATACCGTAATACGAATGGAAGAAAAAGCAGCTCGATTCTTGTATTGATATCACTTCAATCTTCAAGTACAAGCACTCAATTCCTCTCTCTCACAATATGTGTACTGAACTACAAATTGAAAAATAAGAATACAACTTTTGCACTATCTAACAAAGAGCCTAAATTCTTAGAAATAAACACAAATTCTAATCCAAGTCTTCGCTCCATTTTCCTATATTGAAACTGGCATTTATAGGGAAAAACCAGAAGGGGAGGATCCCGGGAAGATCTGGGGAGAAAACGCTCCCCAACTGAATTCAACAAGTCGCGGAAACACGCTAGGGTCGCGTTTCCGCGGCCCTGGTGTGGCAATGTGGCCACACCCAATTGGTGGAGAACACTGGTTTGTTGATTTGCCTGTATCTTCTTCTGGTTTTCTTATTTCTGCTCCAAAAGTTGAAGAAGCAGCCTTTGATTGTGTGGCTTTAACCGCTTGATTCAGGGAGGATTCTTCTCAACCTCTTGATATGCCAAGATTTTAACCTGATTCCTTAATTTTAAATTTATTCTGAATTAAATCAGAATTTGGTGGGCTTTTGGGCTTGTTCTCTTTTCTTTCTTTTAGAACTTGGGCCTACATTTAACAAAGAAAAAGAAGACTTATTAATTGGATTTATTAGCTAAAAAGTACGGTAAGGTGACAATGTATATGCAACATATGTGACTAATCACACCCCCACACTTATCTTTTGCTCGCCCTCGAGCAAAACATCAGACTAATTCTAATCAATTATTAGACCACTTTCGCAGGTCACTCGATTGCACTGAGCATGTTCAACAAGCCGTTAAACCTCTAGGTTACCCCCTAGAGGACGAGTTCTGTCTCGTGAGGGTTTTCAGTGGATTGCACCCACAAAATCCATAAAGGAAGAGAAAAAAAGTTAGTGTTTTTGAAAAGCATTTTGAAAAGAGAAAATATTTGAAGTATATTTGTGAGAGTTTAAGTAATCTAAAAGTTATAGGAATATCAAATTTTTCATTCCTAAACTTATTCTCTATTCAACAACATGTCATCAATCAAAGTAAGGAGTCAAATTATTTTTCTCATCTAGTCTATTAATTTACCCTGAGTCGTATGCACCCTCGTGAAGTTGACTAAATGTTTTTTAACATTAACTTCTATGCCTTATTTATATTTATTCTTGGTGGAATTTATTCCTCAATTTCATTAGGCTTTCTAATCTGCCCATGTAACGAGCCTTTAGTCGGTGACACCCAAACCGGACAGTTTTAGGGCACCAGGTGAGAAAACACCCCTAAGGACTTAAACACTCGAGCAGACAGGCCACGAAACCAAGGTTTTTATTTATGAAATGTACCCCTTTTAGGCGTGAATACTTATGCTTCATGAGGCATAAATACCCAGCTTAATCAGAGGATTTATATATATACATTTTTTTTCAAACTTATCTAATTATCTTTTGCATAAATACCAAGGCTTGCTTAGGCCAAAGCACCTAGCTAATCAATAATTAGATTTGTTTATATATATTTTTTTTTCATAATTTTTTTTATAAGGCATAAGAGTCTCTATTTTTAAACCCTAAGTGTGTAAGTGTATTTAGTGTACATATTTCATCAAGGTAAATATCAAGACTAAATTACTTTCACAAATTTTCTTCCTAACCCTAAACATCAAACAAGTTATCTGACTTTGATCAAGTATAAGAAATCCTAATTATGATTTTCCTATTCCTTAAAATTGACTTAAGTTCTTACAAAAAATATATCAAAATATTGTTCTACCCTTTCAAAAAGTCTCTTCTTTTTTTCAAGTTATAGTAGTCATCATGTTACATGTTAGAACCCTCCCCCCACTTATCTCATGCATTGTCCCCAATGTATGAAAGAAATGTATACATGCATGAAATAAAATGTAAAAGAGGTGCATATATTATACAGAAATATGTACAACATCAAGTTTCTCCCACACCTAGGTCTTTTTCGGTCTTATTCCTCTAGCTCTCCCCATCATTCCAATAGGTCCTCTTTATAGGGCACAGTGGGGAGGCCATTTGTTTTGTCATTTTAGCTTCCTTCCTCCCAGTCTCACTTTTTTTAGGTGTTTCTTCCTCATATTGCTACAATCATTATTCAAATTTATCACCACCACACTTCTTAGTTGGAACTTCCTCACTATGAATTCTAGGAATTCTAACTCAGTTCATATATCTCCTCAAAGTTTAGGTCAACACTTTCTCCTAGAAATGTGCAATTAACCAAAAGATCCCTAGTTGGTTCATCCAAATACATGAGTTCTTCTTTGAAGAGGTTTTCAAAGAGTATGTCAATCGGAGGTTCATGAATTTTATCCTCATGCGATACATTATTGGTTGGCTCATCGAAAGTGAAGATATTCAAATCAAATTTCCCCTTTTTCAAGGGTACTCTAACATTAGGATCTTCGACATATGCCTTCTCATCAAGATAATCGCATTCATTTTTAAATAATTCATTAAGAAACAGCGACTCATCTTCTAAATCTTCACTCTCTTCATCACAATTGTTTTTAACAAAGTTTACCTCAAATGTTGATCTCTTATCTTACGAGGTTATTTTTCTAGGTTGAAGACATTGACTTCTCTAGTCATGTCCCAAAAGTTAACCTCATGATCCATTCTACAATTGATGATGACATTGGCAGTAGCAAGGAATGGTCGCCCTAGGATAACAGGAGTTTGAGCCCTGTGATTGGAGTTAGACACAGGTTGCGTCTCAAGAACTATGAAATCAACAGGGTAAATAAACTCTCCAACCCGGATAAGGACATCATTAATCTCCCATTTTGGAACTTTCGCTGAACGGTTAGCCAGTTGGATAGTGACTCGAGTTGGACTAAGATCGCCTAACCCGAGTTATTGATAAACTGAGAATGGAAGCAAGTTGATACTTGCCCCCAAGTTAAGAAGTGCACGACTAATCTCGGCTTGTCCTATTGTACAGGCAATAGTTGGACTACCTATCCTTGTACTTAACAGGGATCGGACCCGATAGTAGCTCACTAATGTTAGTGGCTAAGAAGACCTTTTTAGGAACATTAGTCTTTCTCTTCTTAGTGCACATGTCTTTAAGAAACTTAGCATAAGATGGGACTTGTTGGATGGCATCAAGAAGTGGCACATTTATCTTCACTTGATTAAAGATCTCAATTATCTTATCCATGTGTGGATTTTGCTTGTTGTTTTTCAGCCTATTAGGAAATGGTGCTATAGGCTGGTGCACATGACTGGTTGACTTACCTTTTTCAGATTCATCAAATTTAGGAGGAGTGGGATTAGATGAGGTGGATGCTGAAGTGTGATTGTGCTGACTAGGATTAGGTGGTGTTGACACTTGGTTATCAACTTTCTTTCCGACCTCAATGTATGAACAGTATTTCTTGATTCAGTGATTGATCCTCAATCAAATGAGCTTGTTATGAATTTCTAGGATTCATAATTGGTTGACTGGGCAAGATACTCTTTTGCCTCTCATGTTGTAGGTTAGCTAACTGGCTCATTGACCCTCTAGCCTCTGTATTATTTGTCATGAGGGAATCCTAGTTCTTCATGTACCTTTCCATATTTCTCTCAAAATCAGTCATTCTCCTTTCGAGTTGAGGATTCTGGAAGGAAGATGGTGGAGCTTGGTTGGGAAAATTTTTGTTGATAATTTGAAAATTATTGGGAGAATTGTGAGGGTGATTGGAAAAGTTGGGTTGATGATTGGAAGAATTATTGGAATGATGGAAGTGGCTTGCATGGTTTGACTGTGGGTGGTCATTATTTTGTTGGCTCCATGAGAAATTGGGGTGATTTCTCCAGCCAGGATTGTACGTTGGAGTGTAAGGATCATTGTTCGGCCTTGAGAAGGCCGCATTCATTGGTTCAGGAAAGTGTTGGTGAGCTCGAAATACAGGAAACTCCTCAAACACATGATTCATGCCTGACAGTAAGTACAACCCGGAGTTGGAAATTGGTTTGGGCTGACTTGATTGACTGGACTTGGTTCCTTAGTTTCTAGAGCTTCTAGTCTTCTCTCTAGGTTAGCTAACTTAGCCTCGTTAACTATGTGATGATTCAATTGAATGGAGACCCCCTTTTGAAGAGATAGAGTTTGGATTTCTAGAGCTTTCATAAGTAGGTTCCCATTGGATGGTCTTTTCAGCTAGATTCTCATACAAATCCCATCCTTCATGCTCATCCTTCTGCAAGAATCCCCCTTGGCACATGCTTTCTAAGAGGGTCCTTGGTCGAGTAGTCTAAACCGACATAAAGAATTTGACATTGTCATCATTTCTCTATTCCATGATGAGGATATTAGACAAGGAGGTCTTTGAAGCATTCAAAGTACCTCCAAAATGGTTCACTAGGTTCTTACTTGAACTGCATGATGTTTTTCCTAACGTGAGCGGTTTTGTGGATTGGATAGAATTTCTTCAAGAAGACCTAGACGAAACCATCCCAAGATGTGATAGAGCCGGCCGCTAACCTGTAGAGCCATTTCTTGGCTAGGTCCTTAAGAGCAAATGGGACAAATCTCAACCTAATAGCATCATCTGTAAGGTGTGAGATTTTCATCATTAAGTATACTTCCTCAAATTCTCTTATGAAGAAATAAGCATCTTCGGACTCTAAGTCATGGAACTTAGGGAGTGTATTGATGAACTGTGGCTTAAGCTCAAAGTTGTGTTCACCAACCAATGGAATTGGATCAGGATGGAAGTGATGTTCTAATGGGATAAAACCTATCCTGCAAAGATGTCGTCGATCCATAACCGAATCTGGTCTTATTTCGAACTTAGGTGGTGATGTGTTTCTAGTTAACCTAGATGAATTAGGGTCTCTTGACCACACTTGCATACACAAACACAATCACAAACAAGTTCACCAATAGTTAAGAAAAGAAAACACCAAGCTTAGTCTAAGGTAACCTTGACCTAGACAACTCCTAACTGGTTGATTGTTCACAGGAGGTAAATGTAGACTTTGACCACAAGCTAATCAGCTAGGCCAGGATAAGATTGGTGAGAGGTTATCCGTTAAAGACGTTCCTTAATTAAGTAACCACCAACCTTCGAGCTTTCGGCCCTTAATCCCTTTCCTAAACACTGATTTGGCAGGAGTCAAATTCCAACACTTTTCCCCTTAGGATAATCTCCTAATGATTCGAGATGTCCCTAAGGCCAACGTCTATCTGATTTTACTTAGGCTTAGGTTGTGCGTGCTTGGAGA
>JAVJIF010016891.1:0-76667 GCA_038442645.1 Agave tequilana | reverse complement strand
TTTATAAGCATATGTTGTAAAAATTGCAGCCCACCCAAAATTTATTCCTGATTCCGCCTCTGACCTCAAAACTCGACTCGGCGCTGTTATTGACAAGCCGAGACCCTCTCACAATCACAATCACAATCAAACTGGGTCCCACTGTCTTTGAACGGTGGATGAAATCCCTGTACAATGAACCTCACGTCATGATCCAGCCCAAGCAAGCGTGTCTATGGCCAGAGCTCTCTCCCCCCCCTCGTGTTCTTGTTGTCTGAACGCAGGAACAACCGCCTCACCTCCCGCGACCGTTTCGATGGGCCGAGGGGGCATCCCTCGTGCGACGCTCGTCCCCGCTAGCTGCCTGCTCGCCAACTGCACCTATCACTGTGTCTCTACATAATCCATGACAACCAACAAAGGGTTTAGGGTCGGCAATACATAATTAGCAGTTAGCTAACGCGGCCACACCAGATTCCAACGCGCTTCTCGAGGCATCTCTTCGTCTTTTGTGTCCCAAGCCATACATCTTACACGGACCGGGGAAGCAAACGGCGCCGACTAGATCTCTTTCTAGCGTCAAGGAATCTTAAAAAAAATCTTCAGGTAAGAAAGTACTCGAATCTACGAGCACGACACTCGAATTCACGAGCAATTTTACTCAAATACACGAGCAAAGAACAGCAACTCAATCCTCACGAGCAACTAGAGAAATAACTCACTTTTATCAATTAAAAGATAATGCAAAATAAAAAAAATGCAATGGCATCTTTATAGACTTACACAAGAGTCCTAATCTAGTATGAAATTACACTCAAAATAAAAAAAGATAGAATCAATCCATGTTTTGTGTTCTTGGTCGGTCGACCGACATATGGGTCTGCTCTCTGTATTTCTTTTCTGTTATCAGATGGTCAATCGGGCGATCGACCGATATCTTCAGCTCCTTTTCTTGATCGATCGGGCGATCGACTGATCCTTTGTCTTTACTTGTGTTGACATGTTTTTTCTGATTCTGCCTTCCTACATCAACATCTTATATTTCTGTGTATCAATTTTTTAATCATGAATACATGTATGAATATGATTCGGTGACGCAAAACATATGTGTATCTGCCATACAATATGTTAGGAGATAGTCCTACATCGGCTGTGTGAAGAGAGATTCAATACTTTATACAAGAGTTGTGGCCTCTCACTAACAAGGTACCTTGTGGAGAGAATTGGTTTCTAACATGGTATCAGAGCCCACCTTATAGAAAGCCCTTGGAGAATTAATTTCTAACAACAGTATATTTTTAGACATCAAAAAGAGATACAGATTGAGTATCAAGGAAACATGTAAGTCAAGGATCAACTAACTGTATCGTGGCGAGTTTATATCACCATTCATTTGTAAGGAAAATGATAATGCTTTTTCTTAACAAGAGAGATGATTATATCACCAATCATCTTGACTAAATCACGGAACTATTTACAGTTCTACTGATTTTAATGCAAGAGAAGGTTTCTAGTATAAATTAACTAATAGAATAATTTACGAATAAAACACATACTGACAGACATGAGGAATTTATCACGCCAACTTGTATGTGAGATTGTGATTAGAGAACACGAGATTCAGTAACGATAGATCATTCACCAGAAGTAAACTAACGAAAAAGTTTAGCTTCGCCTAAGATTTTGTTCTTGAGGAAGATATACAAACAAACAATTTCTAACAAATTTTCTTTAGGTTCATCTTATCTTAATTTGATATTCCCTTTTGGTTTTTTTTGAATATATATATAGAGAGAGAGAGAAAGAAAGACTTGTGTCATTTCAGAAGGATTCGAGGCCGAATCTTTTCCACCCAAATACAACCCTGCGGTATTCGAATGCAAAAACCATTCTGTTGAAGTTGATCTATATTATTTCAAGTTACTAAAAATAAAAAATCATGTATTTTTAAACATTTTTACCCATCCATCAAGTAGGAGCAAAATGGACGGCCAAAAAATGACATAATGTTTAGATTTATTTTTTAGACAAACAATTCACGATCCGACTATTTCATTATGATCTAAACACTTAAAAACTTTCACACACTAATTTTTATTAGATTTCAAATTCTATCTACACCATTAAACTAACTAACTCACTATATTGGTAATTCATTTTGCGCTTACTTGATAGATAGGCAAAAAGTATTCAAAATATATGATTTTTTGTTTTAATTACTTGAAATAATATAGATCAATTTCAACGGAATAGATCTTGCGTTCAAATGTCGTAGGGTTATAGTTGAGTGGAAGGATTCGCCTTGAGTCCTTCGGGAATGATACAAGTCTCTCTCTCTCTCTCTCCTCTCTCTATCTCTCTCTCTCTCTCTCTCTTATATATATATATATTATATATATATATATATATATATATATATATATATATATATATATATATATATAGACTAGGATAGTTCGGGAATGATTTGGGCTCAAGATCCTTCTCATTCAGATACTATCCACGCCATCCGAAAAATGATTCACTGTGTTGAAGTTTATCCGCATTATTTAAGTATTTATAAACAAAAATCATGTATTTTGAATACTTTTTACTCATCTATCAAGTAAGCGCAAAATGTACAACAGAAAATAACATATTGCTTAGATTTACATCTTTACACATACAAATTATCGATTCGACTATTTCATCATGATCTAAACACTTAAAAAAAATTTCACACATCAATTTTTGTTAGATTTCAAATATTCTACCCGTAAAACTGACTAACTCACTATTTCGACCGTCTATTTTGTGTCTACTTGATGGATGGACAAAAACTATTCAAATACATTATTTTTAATTTTTAGTTACTTGAAATAATATAGATAAACTTCATATAGTGGTTCTTGCACTCGGATGTTGTAGGGTTGTATTTGAGTGGGAAAGATTTGTTGGCCCAGAGGCCTTCCACTCTAATTTTGATGATGATTAACTCATGTACTTATAGTTTACTAATAATCTTGTGATGTTTAGTTTCAGATATTTAACTAAGATATTAGTAGGTGATTAACTTCAACAAAGGTGTTTTGGAGCTTTCACATGGCGATTCAAGAGCCTGAGCGTCAAAATTCATATCGAGCACTCGTTTGGAGTCAAGCTCGGTGGATCACGTTTGGATCGAGTCGACTTGGAGACGGCGCTCTACAAGAAGACTTCGGTACATTATTTAGTTTATAGTTTAGATCCATTGTTAAAAATTAGATAGTGTGGTATGCTCAAGTTCACACACACACGTTTCATGTTTATTGGTTTTCGATTTTCGGTTTAACCGATCTTGGTTTTCATGAATAGAATTATATCAAAAAAAGTTTATATGATTTAATGTATATTAGATTTATTCTATATACATCTATGCTTCAACTATTTAAACAAACTTAGTTTGATAGTCTATTTCATGAGTTTGGAGTTTTTGTATTTAACAAACTTATTTTCAGATTTAATGTCAAAATATTGATATAAATCTTTATGTATATATTGGATTATATCCATATACAATATGCTTAAAAGTTGTTTAAATATCATGTTTTTGTATTTGGATGTGTTTTGAAAAAATCGGATTTTCAATTCAAAAATTCAAGTTTGGAAAATACGGATTTTGATTTTCGGCAAAATTTCTAAGTTGCAAAAATAGTTCAAAATGTTTGTAACATGGTTTGATTTTACTCAAACATGTTTGTATATCAAAGTATTATACTGAAACTATTTTTGTGGATTTTTAGAGATTTTATGAGATTTATTTGATAATTAAAAAATCCAGTTTTCAAGTTCTAAAATTGCCCTGCTAGGCTCTGGCGGTCGACCGTGTCGGTCAGCCGGACCAAGAGTCGGTCGACCAGACCGGTCGACCGACGTGCACAAGGACGTGCATGCAGGCCAGCTTGTTTGGCCGGTCGATCGAGCGGTCGACCGACTGAAGTCCACCGACTCTCGGGTTGGCCCGGTCGACCGGGCGGTCGACCGGCCAGAGAGCCGTTGCTCTCTGGTTCTGGACGCGTTCGACTGGGCGGTCGACCGGCAGGCTCAACGGTCGATTTTGACCGTTGGCCGGTCGACCGGAAGGTCATTTTTGACCTTTCTGCCTGCCAACGGGCAGAATTTTTATGGGGCTATAAATACCCCATTTGAAGTAGTGTTTTAACAAGAATTTTTAGAGCAAAAATTTCCTACTTCTCTAGTGTTTAAACTGCAAGTTTTTAAAAGAGTTTTGGGTTCAAAAGATCTATCTTCATTTGTTTTAAAGTGTTGGAAAATTCAAAGAAAAATAGAGTATTTGGGAATTAGTTTTTGATCTCTATTTCTATATCTATCTTGTATTTTTCCTAAGTATTTTTCTTTGTTATTTTCATTTCCAAACACTTTATTTTTCTCACTTGAGCTTATCATATCTATCTATCTATTAGGATCTTGATTTGTAAGAAAATTAGTTTGTGGTTGTAAAACCACCAAGTTGTAAACCCTCCGTATTTGTGATATCCCTCTTGTGTAGAGGTTGATTATTGGAGTGGTGGCTTTGTGCCCTATCCCTCTAGTGAGAGATTGATTGGTTGTTTGGCTTTGTGCCCATCCCTCAAGTGTGAGGTGATTGTGTTTGAGTGGCTTTGTGCCTAACCTCTAAGTGTAGAGGTTGTGTTGTAATTGAGAGAGGACTCCCGGTTATTGTATTGCCCAAAATCCTCATTGGAGTTTCCCTGTGTGGGAAGTCCTGTGTGGACAAATTAGTGAAAATCCTTCTGTGTGAAGGCGGGGACATAGAGCTGGGTGCTCGAACCTCGAAACAAATCTCGGTGTTTGCGTTTGATCCATTGACTCTAACTCTCTCTTTTATATTGTGCCTTGCATTGATTCATATTGTCATATCATACTTATATGCTTGTTGTGATTGTTTGTGTGCTCACTTGTGTCTAACCACGAGAGCTTCATATAGCACCTCAACTCTTATTCAGAGGAATCAAGAGGAGTTAGTCCAGAGCCCTTACCGAGAATTCGGCTACACTCGTTGGTTACCCTAAGTATGTTGCAATTAAGTTTTAATTTTCGCATTTTGTTCATTAGATTAGCCGTACACCTATTCACCCCCCTTTAAGTGTACTTACAATTGGTATCAGAGCCTACGCTACTGATATTAGGTTTAACCACCTAGGAGTGTGATCTTGGTTTTGCTAATCTATCATTTGCATTTACATTTGCACACATATAGTTTGCTCTCATGGATAGCCCTCCCATGTTTGATATCTCTAGACTTGATATATGGAAGGTTATGATGAGTTGTCACTTAAAAGCCCTAGGTTACAAAGTTTATCTTGCCATTACCAAGGAATCCTAACTTAGTGATAGCAAGCATATATAGGCCAATGCACTAGCCCTAAAGGCACTTAGAGCATCTCTTGATAAAAAATATTTACATGTATTTTCTCACTATGATTCTGCTTTTACAGTATGGAATATTTTGACATCTCCTGAGCTACCAACGCTTATCAATAAGAAGAGAAAATCTAGTAGAGACGAGTCCGACGAACGTTGCTTCATGGTCCAAGGGAATGACTCCCTTGAGGTACAATCAAAAACTCAACTAGATGCTAGTACTAGTTCATATTGCAATGAGTGTATGGATGCACAAGCCTTAAATGATGAACTTGCCAAAATTTGTGAAAATTTGATTTCAAAATATAAACTTTTGAAAAGGATATTTTGGTTTAAAAGAAGAAAGTAAAAATTTATTTTCTAGACTTAAGATTGCTTTGCAAGAAAGGGATGAGATTTCAAGTGACCGTGACTCACTTAAATTCCAACTTGATCTTGCCCTAAATGAAAACAAGATTTTGAAAAATAAAAATGATTGTAATGATATTTTGAAGAAAAATGAAAACTTATCTTCTAAACTTGATTTACTTTAAAAGAAATGTTTCTTTGAAAAACACAATTGATTTGATTTCACAAGATTGGAAGATTGTTTAAAGAAAAATGTTTCTTTGAAAAATGATTTGTCCACACATGTTTGCCATGCTAGTGTAGCTTCACCATCTAACTCACCTATTGCATGCACCTCTTCTTCCATAATTGAAAATGATATCTGTATGCTTAAGAAGAGTGTGGATTGTTTGGGCTCTACTTTGAGCCAATGTGTTTTGAACCACTCACGGTTGGAATCTATGTTTCGAAAGAAATAAGTTTTTCTTATGCATGCACACAAACCACGGCATACACATGCATCCCACGTTCACTCCCATAACACGATGTATGCTCATGTGTACACTTGTACACATTGTGGACGTAAGGGCCACCTTACTAAATTTTGCTATGATAAGATACATGATGTAAATTTAGCAACTAAGTTTGTTTGGGCTAGGAAAGGAGCTAACCCCCATGGACTCAAAAGAATGTGGGTACCAAAATCTACCCCTATGCTATTTGATGTAGGTGTGGACTCTCGCTTGACGTGAGAGCGATGGTGCCTTGAGGTGGATGCGTCCCGAGCTTAAAGATGACTATTTAGATGCATCACTTTCAAGGGGAGTTTGGTGGGAGGACCACCATGTTTTGGAGACATGGAGAGTTGCCCTCATGATTTTGGTAACTATCTCTTACTCCTTATTTATGTTTGCATGCTTTTAGATCATTCATTTATAGCATGTCTTGTTTTAATGTTCATTATGTCATATGCCATATTTATTAGTCCTATGACATGCATGATTAGTATTTGAGACACCCATATTTATATGGACCCATATTTAGTGTTATCACTTTAGTTTAACTAATGTGTATGTCTTAGATATAATGCATGTACATTTGCCATAATGATCATATGAGTTTTTGTTTGATTTCTATGCTTCATGTTTTGATTACATGTCTAGATGTTAGTTTTCATTAAAACTTAGGTATATACTTGTACAACTAGTGAGCCACAAATAAATTATTATGTGTTTGTGGTTAAATGCTCATTTGTACTTATTAGTTGTACTAGTATAGTTTAGTTTTGATGATTCATATATTTTGACTTGTATTCCCATTTTGTACATGTTTTTCATGTTTATGTTAAACTTCATGTATATGTCCATTTTGTCCAAACTAATAGTTATACATATACATCCTTGAGCCACTTGCCTTCATGCATATATGTTTGTGGACTCATTCATGTTTGGATATGTATGTATGCTCTAGTTTGCACAAGACATACATATACCTTGAAGGATTCTAGTTTTGATGACTTTCATGTTTTAAGGAATTTTTTATTGAGCTTGATTGCCTATTTCCATCACTTGTCTTTCACAAAACTTGTACACTCATATTACTTGATGTTTTCTCATGATTTTATTTTCATGAGTATTATATGTGGTATATAGATTTTGAGTGACATTGGTTTAGTGATTTTCATGTTTTATGGAATATATTCTTATTTTATTCCTTACTTGAAGGATTTCATACTAGTTTACAAATTTTTATTATAACTAGTTCGTATTCTTCATTATGGTAGAGCTTTTCAAACATACTATATTTTCAAACTTATTTTTGAAAACCCCTACCCATTTAAGGGCGATTGGTTGGGCGACCATGCCTTGTATGCTTATTATTGAAATCCTTTTAAACATGTGCATGAAATGAGTGGTAGGAAGTATAAGTTATACACTTGATCTTATTATGTTTTCAATTGGTATCATTGGATCTTTTCAATTGGTATCACTATTGACATTCTTTTTGTATACTCATACATGTTTTCATATATGTATGCTTACACTTCAAATAGTATCAATTTGATTGGTATTCAATTTTCCATACATATATATATACTTTATTTGTGCTTACTATATCTCTATATCTTTGAGCACAAATTTTAGTTATGCTAAGCTTGATTTCTTTAATGACTATTTATTTCAATTGATTATGTTTCAATTAGTATCTTATACAAGCTTATGCATCATTTTGTTTGGTATTTCATAAAGGGGGAGAAAATTCATATTTCACTTTTCAATTAGTTTTGTTTATTTTTGGTATTTTGCTCCCACACTTTATGTTGAAAAATGATTGAAAAATGAGATTGATTTTTTTTTTGATATCATATGCTCCTAATAAAAAAAATTACTTTCAATTGGTACTAATCTTTACAATTGATATCAAGATTACCTATATGTCTAATCATTCAATTGATATCAAATTTTTGGTTGAATTCTTCAACATGTTTTATTTACTTTCAATTGGTATAATATAGGCATATTTATTTAAATTAAAAAAATTTGTTTTATGTACTTTCAATTGGTATGTTTTATTTATTTTCAATTGATATCATGATGCACTAAATTGATATATTTTTTTCAATTGGTATCATAATGTTTTGATTTGATTTCACCCCTTATTGATATTTTTTGTTTAAGACAAAAAGGGGAGAACATTGTGTTATTATTTACTTTAACCCCTTTGTTGATGATTGACAAAAAGGGGAGAAGTATTTGAGTTTATATGCATGTTTATTGTTTATGTGTAAGTTTATATCAAAGTTGGTTTCATATTGGTATCAAGAGAGTTTGTTTGATGTTTTGATGTTTTGTTGATATTGGTATCAAGAGAACATATTTTGTTGTTTTGGTCTATTGGTATCAAGAACTTTTGTTAAAATTTTATTGTTGGTATTAAGAGCTTTTATTGATTATCTTTCAATTGGTATCAAGAGTTTTTATTGATTGGTATCAAGAGCTTTTATTGCTTTTATTGATAAAGTTTTCAAATTGAAATTTTTATTGGTATCAAGAACAATTATTTAAAGAACTGTTTATTTTAAGTTTATTGGAACATGCTTGTTTTTAAAAAAAAGGAAAAGGAAAAGGAATTTATTTCAAAAGTTTGGTATCAAGAGCATGTTTATTTCATTATGCATGTTTATGCATATTCATGTTTAATATTCATTACATATCTTATAGTTTTTTTTATTATGCATGAGTTAAGGGGGAGCTTCTTTGAAGCTTAACTTTAATCCATACATATATAACTCCATGAGTTTTGTCATCATCAAAAAGGGGGAGATTGTTGGCCCAGAGGCCTTCCACTCTAGTTTTGATGATGATTAATTCATGTAGTTATAGTTTACTAATAATCTTGTGATGTTTAGTTTCAGATATTTAACTAAGATATTAGTAGGTGATTAGCTTCAACAAAGGTGTTTTGGAGCTTTCACATGGTGATTCAAGAGCCCGACCATCAAAGTTCATATCTAGCACTCGTTTGGAGTCAAGCTCGGTGGATCACGTTTGGATCGAGTCGATTTGGAGACGGCGCTCTACAAGAAGACTTCGGTACATTATTTAGTTTTATAGTTTAGATCCATTGTTAAAAATTAGATAGTGTGGTATGCTCAAGTTCGCAACACACACACGTTTCATGTTTATTGGTTTTCGGTTTTCGGTTTAACCGATCTTGGTTTTCATGAATAGAATTATATAAAAATAAGTTTACATGGTTTAGTATATATAGATTTGTTCTATATATATCTATGCTTCAACTATTTAAACAAACTTAGTTTGATAGTCTATTTTATGAGTTTGGAGTTTTTGTATTTTAACAAAACTTATTTTCAGATTTAATGTCAAAAACATTAATATATATCTTATATGTATATTGAATTATATTCATATACAACATGCTTAAAAGTTGTTTAAATATCATGTTTTTGTATTTGGATGTGTTTTGAAAAAATCGGATTTTCAATTCAAAAATTCAAGTTTTGGAAAATACGGATTTTGGTTTTCGGCAAAAGTTCTAAGTTACAAAAATAGTTCAAAATATTTGTAACATGGTTTGATTGTACTCAAACATGTTTGTATATCAAAGTATTATACTGAAACTATTTTTGTGGATTTTTAGAGATTTTATGAGATTTATTTGATAATTAAAAAAACCCAGTTTTTAAGTTCTGAAATTGCCCTGCTAGGCTCTGGCGGTCGACCGTGTCGGTCGACCGACGTGCACAGGGACGTGTACGCAGGCCAGCTTGTTTGGCCGGTCGACCGAGCGATCGACCGACTGAAGTCAACCCACTCTCGGGCTGGCCGGTCGACCGGGCGGTCGACCGGCCAGAGAGCCATTGCTCTCTGGTTCTGGGCACGGTCGACCGGGCGGTCGACCTGCAGGCTCAACGGTCGATTTTTTGACCGTTGGCTGGTTGACCGGCGCGTTGACCGGAAGGTCATTTTTGACCTTTCTGCCTGCCAACGGGCAGAATTTTTATGGGGCTATAAATATCCCATTTGAAGTAGTGTTTCAACAAGAATTTTTAGAACAAAAATTTCCTATTTCTCTAGTGTTTAAACAACAAGTTTTCAAAAGAATTTTGGGTTCAAAGGATCTATCTGTAAATCACCTAGAAGGGGGGTGAATAGGTGATAATGCTAATCTAGAAACTAAATGCAGAAGCTAAAAACAATTTGCACTGACACTTAATACAACCAACAAGTGTAGCCGAATTCCCCGTGAAGGGCTCTGAACAAACTCCTCTTGATTCCCCTAGATAAGGGTTGAGGTGCTATATGAAGATCTTGTGGTTAAGTATAAGTGAGGCACACCACAAGCAAGCCAAGCTTATAAGGATGATAAACAATATGAAATAATGCAAGGCACAAATGCAAGCAATAAGATAAGAATGAATGAATGATGCTTTGCACAAATAAAAGAGAGAGAGTTAGAGAGACAATGGATCAAACGCAAACACAAAGATATGTTTCGAGGTTCGAGCCCCTAGCTCTACGTCCCCGCCTTCACCGAGAAGGATTTCTAATCCACTATCTTGTCCACCGAGGACTCCCACTGAGGGAAACTTCACCGAGAAGGATTTTTACAACAAGGGAATACCGAACTCCTCTCTCAAACACCGCCTCACAACCGAGGGGTAGGCCCGTAGCCAAACAATAACCAACACCTCTACAAGGGTTACAAACCAAACTCCACCTCACAATAGAGGGAGCAAACACCACTCCGATCAACCTCTACCAAATAGGGATACAACACGAAAAGGAGGGTTTACAACTTGGAGGCTCAATCAACGTCAAACAATCTCTTTTCCACAAAACAAAGATCCTAATAGATTAGGATAGAGGATATAGCTCAAGTGTGGAAATCAAGGTGTTTTTGGAAAGCAAATAACAAAGAAAAACAACTTGGGAAATCTCTTGTAAATGATAGAAGTGAAAATCCAAACAATATCCCAAAAACCTAGTTTTCTTTGATTTTCAAAACCCTTGAAAAACAATAAAGATGAAATCTTTTAAGCTCTAAAACACTTTTTAAAACTTGTAAAACACTTCAGAAAAGTAGGAATTTTTGCTCTTGAAAATCTTATATAAAATCTCAAAGAAATGGGGTATTTATAGCCCAAACAGAAAACTAGCCGTTAGGCTGATCTGTCAGCCTGACAGGCTGGCGGTCGACCGGCCGGTCGACCGCCAACGGTCAAAATATGACCGTTGGAGCAATCCGGTCGACCGCCCGGTCGACCGCCCAGATACAGAGAGCAGAGCTCTCTGGTCCGATCGACCGCCCGGTCGACCGGCCCATTGTGCTGCCAGACGTGCATAACTCTGTGCACGTCGGTCGACCGTACGGTCGACCGGCCCTTGGTGCGGTCGACCGTGCGGTCGGCCGACCTGGCCTGTCAGCTACTGTTCTGGGTCAGAAAAACATGTTAAAAATATTTTTAAAAATCTTTTATCTCTTCTAAAAATCCCCAAAAATAGTTTTAACATTTTGCATTGATATAAACATGTGATAAAATTTTCAACTCAAATATCAAGCAATTTGAACTATTTTTGTGTCTTATCATTTTTATCAAAAATCAAAACTTGTATTTTATCAAACTTGGATTTTTCAATACATGAATAGGATAGTCAAAATAAGTTTATCTAAGAAGTTTAAGCATGCATGTATAGAATAAAACTACTATACATAAACCAATTAAACTTGTTTTGGTCAACTATTCATGAAAACAAATATCGGTTAAACTAAAAACCGAAAAACCAATATCCAAACATAAACGTGTGTGTTGTGCACTTGAGCATATCAACTATTCTTATCTTTACACATGGATCTAAAACACACTAAACTAAACTAGGATACCTAAATCTTCTTGACGATCTTCCATCTTCAAGTAGACTCGATCCAAACCGTGATCCACGAGCTAGGCTATGTATGATCTTGATGCTCGGGCCCTGGAATCACCAAGTGAAAGCTTCCAAACTCCTCTTTTTGAAGCAATCACCAACTAATATCTTGTTAAATGATCTGAAACTAAAATCACAAGATTATTAGTAAACATAACTACATGAGTTAATCATCATCAAAACTAGAGAGGAAAGCCTCCGGGCCAACAGTCTCCCCCTTTTTGATGATGACAAAACTCATGGAGTTATATATGCATGGAGTAAAGTTAAGCTTCAAAGAAGCTCCCCCTTAACTCATGCATAAAAAAAAACAATAAATATGCAATGAATGACAATGCATAATCATGCATAAACAATAAAAGGCTCTAGATGAAATACACCTAGAGGGGGGTGAATAGGTGTAATTGCTAATCTAATGCTCTTTTTAAAATTTACTTAAGTGAGTGATGCAACGATCTCTCAAAACACGACTAAGAGCCGAATACCCCTTGCGAGGTTCTGAACTCCTTCCTCCCAATTCCCCTAAAATGGGTTAGAGGTGCGCAATGCAATCGTGTTGTATTGAGGTGTGATCGAACAATTCCAAGTATGAAATGCGATGATGAAATGCACACAAGTAATATAGCAAGAAATATTGAAAGCAAGTAAAATAAACAAGTAAGGATATCACAAATAAAAGTTAGTTCACAAGCAATAGATTGGAAGTAATTTAAGGCAAGAAATTAAGCAAGAAGAACGCCAAGCCAATCGCAAACAAAGTGATTTGTTTCGAGGTTCGAGCCCGTAGCTCTAGTCCCCGCCTTCACCTCCGTGAAGGGTTTCCACTATCCCCTTAGGATCCCGTACAAGTTAGGCCTCCAAAGACCTCAAGCCCGTAGCTTCACCTTACAAAGAAATTCCCCTTAGGAACTTGTCTCCACAAGAACAAAGGATTACAAATTGGTGATCTCAACTAGACCACAACACTCTTTCTCTTTTACAAACACTCTCACACTTTTACAACTTCACCTATAGAAAGAATATGAAATTTTGGCACTATGAAGTGTGGTGAGAAAAGCTTCAGTTGTAGAGTGATATTAGAGATCAAACAACAACTGAAAAACCAATTTGAAAGAATGGAAATGAAAGCTTTAAACTATTTATCTCTTTCTCTTGAAAACTATGAAAACTTGTATTTTTCTTGGTTGATAACTAAGGCCTATTTCCCACTATTTATAGGGAGAGAATAGGTTAAAAACTCTGATTTTTCCAGCTAATATCACCTGCAAAAGCACCCCAACAACCCTCTAAAAAGTCTGTTAAAACAGAAAATAAAACAGTTTTTCAGAACAGCCCAAAGAGGAAAGAGCCGTTGGAGGTGTTGCAGGCCTACCGGTCGACTGCCGGTCGACCGGGACTCTGCTGGCAAAAGAGCCGTTGTGGCTCCGGTCGACTGCCGGTCGACCGATCTCAAGAAGGGAAACACAGTTTCCTTCTACCGTCGACCGACCCAGTCGACCGGAAAGATACAGAGAGCAAACGTCTGTTTTCGGTCGACCGGTATATAGGTCCGGTCGACCGACAGACATGCACAACCTGTGCATGTCCGGGCACAGCAGCCGGTCGACTGGGCCGGTCGACCGGTCTGCCTGGAAAACAGTTTTTCTGGGCAGATTTTAAGATAGAAAATTTGTATAAAATCTTTAAAAATCTGAAGCTAAGTTTTATGCTGAAAATAGTTTATATACATGTATTTAAACAAGTTTTTGAAGATGTAAAGCTTTGGTACATGTATGTATAAACTAAGGCATAAACCTAGAAATAAATATTTTGAAAACATAGAAACATATAAACAAATGTGTGTGCAAATCCTAGAGCCAAATTTCACATATTCTATCTTTACAAAACTACACTTACAAACTACAATGGTCTTCAAGACTTCAACTTGAGCTATCTTCTCTTGATCTTCAATATTGCAATTTGAGCCCAATTTGACTTGTCTTGAGTCCAATAGCTTGTATTTGAGTCCAAAAACTTTGTATATGAGTGAGAGTACTTCTAGTATGATAATAAACCTGAAACACACTTAAGCAACAAATAATATTAGTACAAATAACTAATATGTTTTGTAATCATCAAAATACACTAAACATGGGTTGATTGTAACCTTGGGCCAACAATCTCCCCCTTTTTGATGATGACAAAACATATGAGTTATTAAACAAATAAAAGAGGAAAGAGCTTGGAAAGCTCCCCCTTAAACAATGCTATGTATTTAACATGAATATGAACACTATGTAAACATACATAAGGCATTGAAAAATATCATCACCAAAAAAAAATAAACTATCATAAGGAATAAAAAACAAACAACATATATTTCCTCCACATATTTTTCCCAAACTTATATTTCTCCCCCTTTTTGTCATACATCAAAAAGGGTTAAAAAAAATTTAAGACAAAACAAAACAAACATATTAGAAACCAAAACAAAACAAACAAGATATTTTAAGTATCAATTTACATACATTCAATTCACCACAAATAAATGAAAATCTTGCATAATCCAAAGGTTTTGTGAAAATATCCGCAAGTTGAAAATCAGTAGAAACAAAATCAATATCTATGTCACCTTTTTCAAAGTGATCTCTAAGAAAGTGATATCTAATGTCTATATATTTGGTTTTACTATGTTGATTAGCATTTTTGGTCATGTGAATAGCACTAGTATTATCACAATAAATCTTAACATGATCAAAATGTAAATCAAAATCGAGAAGAGTATGTTTCATCCAGAGTACTTGTGCACAACAAGCTCCGGCTGCTACATACTCCGCCTCGGCGGTTGAAAGGGCTACACTATTTTGCTTTTTGGAAGACCAAGACACAAGACAATTGCCCAAGAATTGGCAAGTGCCACTTGTGCTCTTCCTATCTACCCTACAACCGGCATAGTCGGCATCCGAATACTAGTCATGGTAAATTGGTTAGTTTTCGGATACCACAAACCTAAATCAATTGTGCCCTTAAGATACCTAATTATGCGTTTTACCGCTATTAAGTGTGATTCCTTAGGACATGATTGAAAACGTGCACATAAACATACGGAAAACATTATATCCGGCCTACTAGCCGTAAGATAGAGTAAACTACCAATCATGCTACGAAATAATTTGATGTCAACTTCCTTACCTTGTTCGTCTTTGTCAAGTTTCGTAGTGGTTGCCATGGGAGTCTTTGCTACTTTGGATCCTTCAAGCCCGAACCTCTTGATGAGTTCTTTGGTGTACTTGGCTTGGTTGATGAATGTCCCATCACTACGTTGCTTGATTTGAAGTCCAAGGAAGAAGTTGAGCTCCCCCATCATAGACATCTCAAATTCCTTTTTCATGCATGATTCAAAATTCTTGCAAAGTGAAACATTAGTAGATCCAAAAATAATGTCATCAACATAAATTTGAACTATGAGGATATCTAGATCTATATGTTTGGTAAATAATGTTTTATCAACTTTTCCTTTCTTAAAATCATTTGAAATCAAAAATGAAGACAATCTTTCATACCAAGCCCTAGGGCTTGTTTTAAACCATATAGTGCTTTATCTAATTTATAAACATAATTAGGGTGTGTAGTATCAACAAACCCGGGGGGTTGTTCAACATACACCTCCTCATCAATATAACCATTAAGAAAGGCACTCTTTACATCCATTTGAAATAACTTAAAATCTTTAAATGAGGCATATGCTAAGGTCATCCGTATGGCTTCGAGCCGTGCTACGGGTGCAAAGGTTTCTTCAAAATCGATCCCTTCGATTTGAGTGTAACCTTGGGCAACTAACCTAGCCTTGTTTCTAACTACATTACCCGATTCATCCAACTTGTTCTTAAAGATCCATTTAGTGCCAATAGTTGGTCTATCTTGGGGCCTAGGAACAAGGTGCCAAACTTGATTGCGCTCAAATTGATTGAGCTCCTCTTGCATTGCAAGCAACCAATATGAATCGGCCTCGGCCTCGAGGACATTTTTAGGTTCTATGTGTGAAATAAAAGCAAAATTACCACAAAAATCTTGAATCTTAGAGCGAGTGGTTACCCCTTTTGATACTTCACCTATGACGAGGTCCTTGGGATGATGAGGATTGAATCTCCAATCCTTTGGTAGTGGTTGAGAGGGCTCCTCTTCATTTGCTTGATGTTTATTTCCTTGAGCCTCTTCCACTTTGGCTTCACTTCCATCACCATCCTTTGGCTTGTCTCCCATGGTAGAAGCATCCTCCAGGTCACTTTCTCCAAACCTTCATCTAAAGCATCAATTTCTACACAATTCTTAACAAACTTGTTAGATTCCTCAAATTTAACATGAATAGATTCCTCAATAGTCAAAGTTGACCTATTGAAGACTCTATAAGCCTTACTAGTATTTGAGTAACCTACAAAAATAGCCTCATATGATCTAGCATCAAATTTTCCCAAATTAATATTTGTATTTAAAACAAAACATTTGCAACCAAACACTTTGAAATAAGAAACATTAGGTTTTCTAGAAAAATACATCTCATAAGAAGTCTTAGTAGTATTTTTACATAGGAAAACACGATTTGCAATGTAACATGAAGTATGAACGGCCTCGGCCCACAAATAATGTGGTAGACCATATTCATTTAACATTGTCCTAGCCATCTCTTGTAAAGTACGATTTTTCCGCTCAACTACTCCATTTTGTTGTGGAGTTCTAGGACAAGAAAGTTCATGTTTTATTCCATGTTCCTCACAAAAAGTGGTAAAGGGAAGGTTAATGAACTCACCTCCTCTATCACTTCTTATTTTAATTATTGAGGAGCCATTTTCCTTTTCAACTCTTTTCTAAAGGCTTGAAAATGTGAAAAGGTTTGACTTTTGTGTTCAAGAAAATAAACCCAAGTAAACGCGAAAAATCATCTACTAAAACATAAGCAAATCTACTCCCACTTAAACTTTTGGTTTGCGTAGGGCCAAATAAATCCATGTGGATTAGCTCTAATGGACGTGATGACATGATATCCTTAATTGATTTGAATGAGGACTTAGTTTGTTTCCCAAATTGACATGCGTCACAAACTCGGTCCTTTTCAAAGTTCAATGAAGGAATACCCTTCACCATTTCCTTAGAGTTAAGCCTAGAAATATGGTCAAATGAAACGTGGCCTAATCTCCTATGCCACAACCAAGAGTCGTCATCGAGGGCTTTTAAACATGTTATATTACAAGACATATTTAACATATCAATCATATAAACATTGCTTTCACGAAAACCGAAAATACACAAACATTAGAAGTTCTATCAATCACTTTACAAGAAACATTATCAAAAACAACATCAAAACCTTTATCACAAAGTTGACTAACACTCAAGAGATTATGCTTGAGGCCATCAACTAAAACTACATTTTCAATTAAAGGAGAGGTGCCAAGTTTTACATTACCAATACCGATGATTTTACCCTTGGCGTCATCTCCGAAGGTGACGGTGCCACCTTCATGATATCTTGATAGGGTTGCAAAGTTGTTGATGTCCCAAGTCATGTGCCTTGAGCAACCGCTATCAAGATACCACAAACCTCTACGTCGTTGGGCTTTGGAAAGTACCTACATCATTTAAAATAATAGTTGATTTTGGTACCCAAACTTTCTTGGGTCCTTGAAAGTTAGTGTTACGAACCCAAACATTATGATGTGATGCACTTAGTCTATCATAACAAAAATTAGCTAAGTGTCCTTTCCGTCCACAATGTGAACATGAGTACACTTTTCTATACATGAATGCATGGTGTGTATGTGAAGTGTGAGCATGCTTTGGGTTTACCATGATGCATAGGTTGTGTAGCATGTACATGAGCATGAGCATGAGCATGATGAATATTTTTCTTAGGAGCTTGTTTCTTAGGAAACATATTCTCCATCTTCTTCTTATCAAATTCACTACACTTTTTCAAGACAACATCTAATGAGTCTAATCTTTCCTTAAGCATGGCAATCTCATTAGAGTCTACAAATGGGTCTTTCCTTTACAAGCAATCTTATATTTTTCAAAATCATTTTTAGTGGAAACTAAAGAAGAATGTAAATCATTATTTTCTTTAGAAAGATTTACAATTTGAATATTAAGAGATTCATTATCCTTTTTCATTTTTAAATATTTCTTCTTTAAGAAATCATAATTACTAGAAAGTTCCATAAAAGTTTCTCCTAGCTCATCCATGGATAAATCATCATCAAGAAGAGTTGAGGGGGTTACCTTGCTTGTGCTCTCATTTGCCATGAAGCACATATTGGCGGTGTCGATCTCCTCCTCGGATTCACTTTCGTCATCCCATGTTGCTTTCATAGCCTTCTTCTTGTATGGCTTCTTGGATGAAGATGGCTTCACTTGTTCCGGACACTCCGCTACTATGTGTCCCGGCTTTGGCAATTAAAGCAAATGATCTTCCTTTCTTCCTTGCCTCCTTGCCATCTCCTCCTTCCTTGGTACTTTGCCTTGTTGTACATCCTCCGGACATTTTTGACTAGAAGTGAGAGCTCCTCGTCATCTTCTTCTTCGTCATCTTCGTCGGAGTAGGTAGCATGACTTTTGAAGGCAATGGTCTTCTTTTTGGTAGGTGCCATGTCCTCCCTTGCCTTTCTCTCCATCTCATGGGTCTTCAAGTTCCCAATGAGTCCAATGAGCTCAATCTCATCTTTGTCATTGAGTTCCTTCAATGTTGTAGCTTTCACTTCCCATGATGGAGGAAGAGCCCGGATGATCTTTCTCACCCTTTGATCATTGTTGATTTCTTCACCTAGAGAAGCAAGACCATTAGTAATCTTTGTAAACTTAGTAACCATATCATCTATGGTTTCATTCTCTTGCATGCTAAAATTTTCATATTGGGACCGAAGAAGGTCTATCTTGGCCCTCTTCACTTGTGATGTCCCCTCATGTGTTACTAGCAAATGGGTCCAAATCTCATAGGCGGATTTGCAATGGATGACTCTAGCTATGTCATCATCATTGAGGGCTTGTAGGAGTGCATAATGAGCCCTAGCATTGGCATCAAACTCCTTGGTCTCAATTTCGGACCAAGTAGATTCATCACCGGGGGGTACACTAAAGGACTTAGTCACGGCCTTTGCAACTCGGCTACCTAGAGATTGCAAGAAAACGGTCATCTTAACCTTCCATATGGGAAAGTTAAGTCCATCAAACTTAGGGGGGGTCTTAATTCCATCGGCCATGTTTACTATGTGGAAATGAATGAAGTGATTAGCAATATAAGGATCTCTCTAAGGTTGTTAAGCCAAATCCTAGAGTCCAAGCTCTGATACCAATTGAAATACACCTAGAGGGGGGGTGAATAGGTGTAATTGCTAATCTAATGCTCTTTTTAAAATTTACTTAAGTGAGTGATGCAACGATCTCTCAAAACACGACTAAGAGCCGAATACCCCTTGCGAGGTTCTGAACTCCTTCCTCCCAATTCCCCTAAAATGGGTTAGAGGTGCGCAATGCAATCGTGTTGTATTGAGGTGTGATCGAACAATTCCAGTATGAAATGCGATGATGAAATGCACACAAGTAATATAGCAAGAAATATTGAAAGCAAGTAAAATAAACAAGTAAGGATATCACAAATAAAAGTTAGTTCACAAGCAATAGATTGGAAGTAATTTAAGGCAAGAAATTAAGCAAGAAGAACGCCAAGCCAATCGCAAACAAAGTGATTTGTTTCGAGGTTCGAGCCCGTAGCTCTAGTCCCCGCCTTCACCTCCGTGAAGGGTTTCCACTATCCCCTTAGGATCCCGTACAAGTTAGGCCTCCAAAGACCTCAAGCCGTAGCTTCACCTTACAAAGAAATTCCCCTTAGGAACTTGTCTCCACAAGAACAAAGGATTACAAATTGGTGATCTCAACTAGACCACAACACTCTTTCTCTTTTACAAACACTCTCACACTTTTACAACTTCACCTATAGAAAGAATATGAATTTTTGGCACTATGAAGTGTGGTGAGAAAAGCTTCAGTTGTAGAGTGATATTAGAGATCAAACAACAACTGAAAAACCAATTTGAAAGAATGGAAATGAAAGCTTTAAACTATTTATCTCTTTCTCTTGAAAACTATGAAAACTTGTATTTTTCTTGGTTGATAACTAAGGCCTATTTCCCACTATTTATAGGGAGAGAATAGGTTAAAAACTCTGATTTTTCCAGCTAATATCACCTGCAAAAGCACCCCAACAACCCTCTAAAAAGTCTGTTAAAACAGAAAATAAAACAGTTTTTCAGAACAGCCCAAAGAGGAAAGAGCCGTTGGAGGTGTTGCAGGCCTACCGGTCGACTGCCGGTCGACCGGGACTCTGCTGGCAAAAGAGCCGTTGTGGCTCCGGTCGACTGCCGGTCGACCGATCTCAAGAAGGGAAACACAGTTTCCTTCTACCGGTCGACCGACCCAGTCGACCGGAAAGATACAGAGAGCAAACGTCTGTTTTCGGTCGACCGGTATATAGGTCCGGTCGACCGACAGACATGCACAACCTGTGCATGTCCGGGCACAGCAGCCGGTCGACTGGGCCGGTCGACCGGTCTGCCTGGAAAACAGTTTTTCTGGGCAGATTTTAAGATAGAAAATTTGTATAAAATCTTTAAAAATCTGAAGCTAAGTTTTATGCTGAAAATAGTTTATATACATGTATTTAAACAAGTTTTTGAAGATGTAAAGCTTTGGGTACATGTATGTATAAACTAAGGCATAAACCTAGAAATAAATATTTTGAAAACATAGAAACATATAAACAAATGTGTGTGCAAATCCTAGAGCCAAATTTCACATATTCTATCTTTACAAAACTACACTTACAAACTACAATGGTCTTCAAGACTTCAACTTGAGCTATCTTCTCTTGATCTTCAATATTGCAATTTGAGCCCAATTTGACTTGTCTTGAGTCCAATAGCTTGTATTTGAGTCCAAAAACTTTGTATATGAGTGAGAGTACTTCTAGTATGATAATAAACCTGAAACACACTTAAGCAACAAATAATATTAGTACAAATAACTAATATGTTTTGTAATCATCAAAATACACTAAACATGGGTTGATTGTAACCTTGGGCCAACACTAGATACCCAATGAAATGTTCAAACACAACATGCTCTAGATACCAATTAAAATTAAACTAAATTAAACTTAATATATGCAAAACATAAATATGCATATATAAAACTTGATCAAACTCAAAATCTTTCTCCCCCTTTTGTCAATCATCAACAAAGGGGTAAAAATCAAAACAAAACAAATCTTCTCCCCCTTTTTAATACAAAGAAACAATCATCAATAAGGGGTAAATAAAGACAATGTTCTCCCCCTTTTTGTCTAAAACAAAAACAAAACCAAATAGGGGCGACAATCAATTAAGATATCAATTGAAAATATGTCAAAGTAGCATCTTGATACCAATTGAAAGTAAACATAGATCAATCAATGAATGGTATATGCGATATACATTCATGAAGAGGAAGATGTGAAGCTTCCCTACATAGATACATTACATGAAGGAGGGATGACAAGCCCTAATTCACATAACGTACACTATGCAATGCATAAGAGGAGATGTGAAGCTCCCCCTACACACGTGTACCACATAAAGAAGAGATTGTCAAGCTCTTCAATACAAGATACACTCATCATGAATCTATATGTAGAAGAGATGTTAAGCTCTCCTTGCATATAGGCAATACAAATCAAAACTTTTGTATTTTTATTTTTTTATTAAACAAAATTTTGAGATACCAATTTTAAAACATTCAAATAAACATCTTGATATCAAAGAGTATTTTTCTTTTTAAGTATATGATATCAATTAAAATTTTTATTTTCTATCATAAAACTAGGGAGTGGAGATACAAATACCAATTGAAATATGAAAATCGAATTTTCTCCCCCTTTATGAAATACCAACAAAAACAATGCGTAGGCTTGAAATAAGATACCAATTGAAAATTGAATCAATTGAAATAAAGTTGAAACTCAAGCTTTAGCATAAACAAAATTTTGTGCTTAAGGATAGAGATATAATAAGCACAAATAAAATATATATATGTATAAAAAATAGATACCAATCGAAATTGATACTCTTGGAATTGAAAACATACATACATACAAACATATATGAGTATACAAGAAAAGTCAAAATTGATACCAATTGAAAGAATCCAATGATACCAATTGAAACAACAATAATATCAAAGTATAACTCATATAACCTATCCTCCCAATCATGCTTATGTTTAAAAGATTTTAATGTAAAGCATACACAAGGCATGGTCTCCCAACCAACAGCCCTTGGATGGTAGGGGTTTTCAAAAAAAATTTGAAAAATAAAGTGTGTTTGAAAACTCTACCAAAATGAAGAATATCGCAACTAGTTAAATGGAAATTTTGTAAACTAGTACGAAATCCTTCAAGTAAGAAATAAAACAAAATTATTTTTCATGAAACATGAAATCCACATGGCACTAAAACACTCAAAATCATTAAACTCAAACATACTCATGAAAACACAATCATGAGAAACATTGTAAAAGAGGTGAGTGTGCAAGTGTTATGTGAAACATATAATCATGAAAATTGGCAATTAAGCTCAATATTTCTTAAAACACGAAAACATGAAATTCATCAAAACTATTTAATCTTCAAGGTATATGTATGTCCTATACAAATTAAAGTATACATACATATCTAAACACAACGAGTCCACAAAGATATATGCATGAAGGCACGTGGCTCAAAAGAATGTATATGTATAAACAATAATTTGGATAAAATGGACATATACATGAAGTTAAACATAAACACATGGAAACATGAAAAACTAAATTTCCATTAAAACAAATTTCATTTCAAGGTATATGTATGATTTGTCAACACAAAAAGTATACATACATATCCCTAAACACAATTTGAGTCCATAATAAAGATTTGCATGAAAAGCAAATGACTCAAGGGGTATACATGTATATCTTAAAGTTTGGCAAAATAGACATATACATGAAATGAAAACACATGATCATAAAACAAAACCAAAATGGGAATACAAGTTTAAAATACATGGATCATCAAACTAGACTATACTAGCACATCTAATGGGTTCAAATAAGCATTCAAGCTCAAACATATATAGATTTATTTGTGGCCCACTATATGCACAAATATATATCTAGTCTTAATGAAAACTAACATTTAAACATATATTCAAATCATGAAGCATCAAAACAAGATATAAATCATCATGATAAACATAAACATGATTATTAAGAAAATTCACATGTTATTAAACCTATGATAAACATGATAGCTAAACAAGTGGTGAGAACACAAAAATATTGGTCCATATTAAACATGGGTGTCTCAAAAGGCTATACATGCATGTCAAGGATTTAATAAACATAGTATTGACATAATAATCTATAAACAACAAAACATGCTATAAACAATAAACATGAAAAGCATGCAAATAAATGGGAGTTAGGGATCGTACCAAAACCTAGAAGGCAACTCTCCTTGTCTCCAAAACATGGTGGTCTTTCCACCAAACCTTCCTTGAAAGTGATGCATCCAAATGATTTCCATGAAGCTCGGAACGCATCCACTCCAAGGTACCGCTACTCTCACGTCATGTGAGAGCCCATACCTACATCATAAATAAGAGGGGTGATCTTTGGTACCCACAACTTTTTGGGTCCATGGGTTTGGTACCTTCTCTAACCCAAACAAATTTATTTGCTAAATTTATATCATGTATTCTATCAAAATAAATTTAGCAAGGTGGCCCTTACGTCCACAATGTGTACAAGTGTACACATGAGCATACATGTGATGGGTGTGTCCGTGAGGAGCATGTGTATGCCGTGGAGGGTGTGCATGCATAATAGATGGAACTTGTTTCTTTCGAAACAAAGATTCCAAACGTGTATGACCCACTACACATTGGCTCAAAGTGGAGCCCAAACAATTAACACTCTTCTTCAAAACATTTATATCATTTTTAACACTTGAAGATAAAGTGGAGCATGCAAGGGGTGATCTAGGTGAAACTACCCTAGCATGGCAAACATGGAATCAATCTTATTTTTCAAAAACACATTTTTCTTTAAACAAACATCTAAATCATTTGAAATAGAAATTATTTTATTTTTCAAAGCAACATTCTCTTTTAAAACAAAATCAATTTTTACAGACATTTCTCTTCAAAATATTTCCACAATCATTTTTATTTTTCAAAAAATTATTTTCTTTTAGTGCAAGGTCTAGTTGAGATCTCAATGAATCCCTTTCATTATAGACCTCAACCTTCTCTTGCAAAACCTTGTCAAGTCTAGAATGCAAACTTTTATTTTTTTTTTCAATTCCTAGACATTTCTTTTTCAAAACATTATATTTTTCAATCAATTTTTCACACACAATAGAAAGTTCTTTATTTAAAGCATGGGCATCAACATAATCATTAGAAGAACTAGCATCATCATCTTCTAAGTGAGTTTCCGAGTGTACCTCAAGGGAGTCATTCCCTTGGATCATATAGCATTGTTGTGGCTCGGATTCTCCACTAGATTACTCCTCTTGTTGGATTGGCATTTGAAGCTCGGAGGTGGTGGTTGTTATCAACTTGTTCCACACTGCAAAAGCGGAATCGAGATTAGAAACATACATAAGATATTCTTTTGAAAGCGTGCTTCTAATGACCTCAAGGGCTTGTGCATTGGTCCCTATATGATTGCAGTTACCAAGATAGCATTTCTTGATAGCGGCAAGAAAGACATGCAAGCCTAGGGTCTTCAAATAGCAACTCATCTTGACCTTCCAAATATCAAGTCTAGAAATATCAAACATAGGAGGGCTATCCATGAGTGCAAACTAAATGTGTGCAAGCAAACAAATGTGCAAATGCAAATGGTAGATTAGCAAATAAGGATCTCACTCCTAGGTTGTTAAGCCTAAGTATCAGGAGCGTAGGCTCTGATACCAATGTAAATCACCTAGAGGGGGGGTGAATAGGTGATAATGCTAATCTAGAAGCTAAATGCGGAAGCTAAAAACAATTTGCACTAACACTTAATACAACCAACAAGTGTAGCCGAATTTCCTGTGAAGGGCTCTGGACTAACTCCTCTTGATTCCCCTAGATAAGGGTTGAGGTGCTATATGAAGCTCTTATGGTTAAGTATAAGTGAGGCATACACACAAGCAAGCCAAGCATATAAGGATGATAAGCAATATGAAATAATGCAAGGCACAAATGCAAGCAATAAGATAAGAATGAATGAATGATGCTTTGCACAGATAAAAGAGAGAGAGAGAGAGAGTTAGAGAGACAATGGATCAAACGCAAACACAAGGATATGTTTCGAGGTTCGAGCCCATAGCTCTACGTCCCCGCCTTCATCGAGAAGGATTTCTAATCCACTATCTTGTCCACCGAGGACTCCCACCGAGGGAACCTTCACCGAGAAGGATTTTTACAACAAGGGAGTACCGAACTCCTCTCTCAAACACCGCCTCACAACCGAGGGGTAGGCCCGTAGCCAAACAATAACCAACACCTCTACAAGGGTTACAAACCAAACTCCACCTCATAATAGAGGGAGCAAACACCACTCCGATCAACCTCTACCAAAGAGGGATACAACAAGAAAAGAGGGTTTACAACTTGGAGGCTCAATCAACCTCAAACAATCTCTTTTCCACAAAACAAAGATCCTAATAGATTAGGATAGAGGATATAGCTCAAGTGTGAAAATCAAGGTGTTTTTGGAAAGCAAATAACAAAGAAAAACTACTTGAAAAATCTCTTGTAGATGATAGAAGTGAAAATCCAAACAATATCCCAAAAACCTAGTTTTCTTTGATTTTCCAAAACCCTTGAAAAACAATAAAGATGAAATCTTTTAAGCTCTAAAACACTTTTTAAAACTTGTAAAAACACTTCAGAAAAGTAAGAATTTTTGCTCTTGAAAATCTTACATAAAATCCCAATGAAATGGGGTATTTATAGCCCAAACAGAAAACTAGCCGTTAGGCTAATCTGTCAGCCTGACAGGCTGGCGGTCGACCGGCCGGTCGACCGCCAACGGTCAAAAATATGACCGTTGGAGCAATCCGGTCGACCGCCCGGTCGACCGCCCAGATACAAAGAGCAGAGCTCTCTGGTCCGGTCGACCGCCCGGTCGACCGGCCCACTGTGCTGCCAGACGTGCACAGCTCTATGCACGTCGGTCGACCGGCCCTTGGTGCGGTCGACCATGCGGTCGGCCGACCTGGCCTGTCAGCCACTGTTCTGGGTCAGAAAAACATGTTAAAAATATTTTTAAAAATCTTTTATCTCTTCTAAAAATCCCCAAAATAGTTTTAACATTTTGCATTGATATATAAATATGTGATAAAATTTTCAACTCAAATATCAAGCAATTTGAACTATTTTTGTGTCTTATCATTTTTATCAAAAACCAAAACTTGTATTTTATCAAACTTGGATTTTTCAATACATGAATAGGATAGTCAAAACAAGTTTGTCTAAGAAGTTTAAGCATGCATGTATAGAATAAAACTACTATACATAAACCAATTAAACTTGTTTTGATCAACTATTTATGAAAACAAATATCGGTTAAACTAAAAACCGAAAAACCAATATCCAAACATAAAACGTGTGTGTTGTACACTTGAGCATATCAACTATTCTTATCTTTACATATGGATCTAAAACACACTAAACTAAACTAGGATACCTAAGTCTTCTTGACGATCTTCCATCTTCAAGTAGACTCGATCCAAACCGTGATCCACGAGCTAGGCTATGTATGATCTTGATGCTCGGGCCCTGGAATCACCAAGTGAAAGCTTCCAAACTCCTCTTTTTGAAGCAATCACCAACTAATATCTTGTTAAATGATCTGAAACTAAAATCACAAGATTATTAGTAAACATAACTACATCATCAAAACTAGAGAGGAAAGCCTCCGGGCCAACACTATCTTCATTTGTTTTAAAGTGTTGAAAAATTCAAAGAAAAAGAGAGTATTTGGGAATTGGTTTTTGATCTCTATTTCAATATCTATCTTGTGTTTTTCCCAAATGTTTTACTTTGTTGTTTTTATTTCCAAACACTTTATTTTCTCACTTTAGCTTATCATATCTATCTATCTATTAGGATCTTGATTTGTGAGAAAATTAGTTTGTGGTGTTGGAAACCATCAAGTTATAAACCCTCATTATTTGTGATATCCCTCTTGTGTAGAGGTTGATTATTGGAGTGGTGGCTTTGTGCCCTATCCCTCTAGTGAGAGGTTGATTGGTTGTTTGGCTTTGTGTCCAACCCTCAAGTGTGAGGTGATTGTGTTTGAATGGCTTTGTACCTAACCTCTAAGTGTAGAGGTTGTGTTGTAATTGAGAGAGGAGTTGTGTACTCCCGGTTATTGTATTGCCCCAAATCCTCATTGGAGGTTTCCCTGTGTGAGAAGTCCTGTGTGGACAAGTCAGTGAAAATCCTTCTGTGTGAAGGCGGGGACGTAGAGCTAGGTGCTAAAATCTCGAAACAAATATCAGTGTTTGCGTTTGATCCATTGACTCTAACTCTCTCTCTCTCTTTTATATTGTGCCTTGCATTGATTCATATTGTCATATCATACTTATATACTTGATTGTGATTTTGTGTGTGCCTCACTTGTGTCTAACCACGAGAGCTTCATATAGCACCTCAACTCTTATTCAGAGGAATCAAGAGGAGTTAGTCCAGAGCCCTTCACCAGGAATTCGGCTACACTCGTTGGTTACACTAAGTGTATTGCAATTAAGTTTTAATTTCCGCATTTTGTTCATTAGATTAGCCGTACACCTATTCACCCCCCTTTAAGTGTACTTACAAGATTCAGCCTCGTGTGTGTGTGTGTGTAGAAAAACGGGAATCAGCTGACACAGGAGGCAACTCCATCCTATATCGCAATTAAAAATCATATCTTCTGAATTTTTTTTCAAGATCCGACCGCACATTATCATCTTCATGTTCTAAGATGCACACATATAAAAAATCAAATGATTTAGAGTTCATTTACACATTGATTTAATCGTTCCATATTATTCTACTATTAAAAAACCATTAATGTTTGTACCCAAAGAAAATGAAGTAAACAAACTTCAAATCAGGTGATTTTTTATATGTATATATCTTAGAATATGAAGATGATAATGTGTGGTCAGATCTTTAAAATTCAATCGAAAACTTGAGTTTTGAGTGTGACATAGGACGGAGTTGCCTTCTGTGTCAGCTGATTCCATTTTTCTCATATATATATATATATTATTTATATATATATATATAAATAAAATATATATATAATATATATATAGGGTTTTTGTACCTCAGCAGGAGGTGATGTGGCGCAATCTCTGCCACAGATTTGTAGCAAAGTGTAAGCGGTAACGAACCCAAAAAATTCCGCTAAAAGGGCGATCAATAACTTCACTGTACCAATTGACTAGAATACCCTCAGTTTTATTGTTAACCTAGTAAAAACTTATCCTGCACAAATTTTACTAACCAAAAAAATTTAGGATTTTCATAGAAATTTCCATTGAAGAAATTACCGAGCAAAAAATTTATTTTATAACGAATGCGATCAAAGTCACAGTATTTTAAAAAATACTGTTTTGAAGTAAAAAGTGATTTTAATCACAGTTTAACTGTAAATTGTGACTTTAAGCCCTTTTTTTTAATTTGTTTGTTTAAAATGTGATCAAAGTCGCAGTCTTTGAAAATAATAATTTGGAATAAAAAAGAATTTTTAAAATATTTCTAACTTTAGACTGCGATTTTGAGTTTTTTAGCTTTGTTTCTTTAAAGAAGACTGCGACTCAAAGTCGCAATTTATGAGATTAACAATTTTAAAAATTAGTTATTTATAAATATTTCAAGCTATAGACTGCGACTTTGAGTTTTTTTAATTTGTTTCTTTTAAGAATACTAGGACCAAAGTCGCAATTCAAAATTAAGCTGTTTAGAATACTGTGACCTAGATTGTAGTCTCGTATAAATTCTATTTTTAAATGCGACCAAAGTTGCTATCTTTGGAAACTTAAGCTATTTATAGTACGACGGTCTTGGTCACAGTCTTCTATACTTCTTTTTTACTGTAATAAGAACTGTGACTACGATCACATTTAATTATAAATCAGATATTGTTATAACTGAGATAAAAACTGGCAGTCAAATTTTACTCAGAAATACTATTTTAAATGAATTGCGACTATGGTTGCATATATAAACAATGATCAAGTTCGCAGTGAAAGAATAATTTATAAAACTTGCTATCGTTAAGCAATGTGATCTCAGCCATAATCATTAATCGCAATCCGCATATTTAAGAACTTTTTTCTTTTATAAAATGCGACAAAGGTCACAGTTCTAACAATACTCAGTACTAACAAAGTAGATTAGCGTTGCGACCGTAGTAGCAGTTTTCATATGACACAAGTTATAAAATACTATATTGTGACAGTAATTAATATCCTATTTACCGTGATACAACGAGCATCTCAAAATATACTAGTAAAATTAATTTAGATAAAGGAAAGAGATGGACCATACGAAAATTAAAAATCTGAAAAGAAACATTCTATAAAAAGCTAATTTGTAGTTCACATCATAAATTTTCAAAAAAATGTACTCTAGGGGATTCTCTCTCCATAATTGCTTCAATTAAATATTTAATTGCTTTTTATCTCCTCTTCGAATACTCAATCGTCACCTCTAATACTTATTGTTACTATAAACGTCGTTTAGAGTATTGGCCTTTTTGTAATATCTATAAGTAATTTATATTAAAGATCTGACTTCTAAAAAAAAATATTTGTGCTATTCTTTGATTTATTTTCTAAACTTCCTCAAGTAATTTATCCTTGAATCATGTCTTCTTAATCTTCTTCCTCTTAATAATTTGATTTCAACTTCACTCATTCTCTCACCGATCCTCTTTCTCTAGGAGAGTCTAGTGAATCTGATAGCAGTTTGGACTTCTCTTCTTTTGACAATCTTCTTCCATCAAGTAATGCTCCTTCTGATCCTACTCTTCATGAGGACAATCAAGTTTTTTTGGGGCATGGCGAGGAGCTTATTCCTATACCACTTGATGAAGACATGCTTGAAAAAAACATATCCTCTAATGCTAAAGGCGCGCTTTCTTCCAGCATATTCTCTGGAGGTTCTTCTCGATATGAATCGGAGGAAGAACTTGATATAGACGACCCATTCTGAGAGTTTATCGATGAATCAAAGTACCCTCCAAAAGAAGAGGAAAGTGAGGAGGAGAGGGAGGAGGTCGATGAGGAAGAAGAAGAGGAAAGTTACCTGTAATGCCCCGAACTCGCAGATACAGAGACTCTACAGTGACTTATATACGCAGGACAAAAATACCCTCATGTATATACGCTAAGCCTCAGTACAGGGAATAAATATAATATACATAATAATTCCAGCATTAATAAATACAAGAATATTTGCAAAAGGGCCAAGGATCATAATAGATATAGAAACAAAAATAAATAAGAAAATAAAAACAGAATAATAAAGATACCTATGAATAGTATAAGTGACAAGTCTTCTATGTGTATCCCGTGAAATATCTGATACTACGATATCTCATATCTCCAACCTAGGCACGCAAATCCAAGGTCGTTAGAAAGCACCTACTGAGTGATTAAATGAAGGAAGTAATAATATATACTATATTAGTATTACAATCACGATAATATATAATGCATGTTTAAATACCAGTATTATAATATAATTATACTAACAATCGAGATATATGCATAGATATAAACAAGTAGTATATTAACACTATAACATTATAAATGTCTAACATGTACAACAATATTAGTTCTACAAATTATCCAATTATGTATCATTAATATCAGTTAACATGTCCAGGCTATGCTACCAAATACAACTAAACACAATAAATAAATAAAATAATAGGTAAGTCATTTTGAGAGATTATATTATTATAATTAACAAGAGTTATATTATTTATATATTATTTTTCATATGCATAATATAATATAATATTAAGTGATTTTCTAACTAAATCAATGAGTTTAAGTATCATGTAGTAATTTTTAATTATCTTATATTTCTTGTTTATCCTAAAAGTAACAGTAGCATGTGGTGTCGTGATGATTATGAACATGTAGTTATGAAGTACGCAGAATAATCACACTACAGTGTGATGCTTATACAGTAACAGTGTATTTACAGGGTATACATGAGATAGAGAATACATAAAATGCAGAGTATATGTATACATGAATAGTATCTCCACATGAAGTGTACATGTGACATGTCGCATATAAGATAGCAGAAAGTGCAATAAGTAAAATGGACAACAATATACATGTATCAAGCATGTCATGTAATTTATAAAATAATACAATCAGTACCGCCAGGTAGTTTAATCAATCTCTTTCAGTGTCTCATACTACTGGCAGTTCATACTGGAGCCCGTACTCCAGCCCATCCTATCCGAACAAGGCATATGAGTACCATTATATGACTAAGAGAGTGACCAAATAACAAGCGTTCCCAATGTTACTAATATTACTATTTTATTATATTAATTGAAAACCTAATGGTCGATGAGTTCTAATCGAGTAGGTGTATCCCATGCATACCCGGGATCACGGCCCTAAAAAACCCTTGGCTACTGAGACCAGGGCCCTCCGCTAAGAGGGGGACAAGAAACGGGAGCTTATGGAGCTATATACAATCGGTAGCCAGCACTACCATTCCATGCAGTGGGATAAACATAGATCGAGGATATCCACCTGATAAGATCTAGTCAACCGTCAAGTCTCCCTCATCTCCATATTATATTTATTATATTTAAACTACACAGTGTATCAGAAATAAGAATAGTGCATGGTACATATAATACGATAATAGGATGTGAGTTTTGTTGATATCATGGAACAAGATAACAGGAAATAGGAAATATGAGATGTGGGATTCTAAAGGTGGCCCCGTGGCTTAGATCCATGTGTCACTTAGGTCTACACATCACATATCAACAGTACTCATGTCTATCTTATCGATATTAGTAACAAAAAGCAATCATGTAACAGAAATATAAGAATATCCATGTAACAGGAACAATGATCCATTCAATAAGAATACAGAAACAATCAACGCTTGTACATAGGTGAATTTATGTAATAATGATATAAGAGCATGAAATAATTATGCATAGAGTGTCTGTGTAGTGATGATACAAATATATGAACTAACGGATCTCGTGGGATAGTGTGTCTGTGTATTCGTGTATTAGTTGTACGTTAATATGACATAATCATGTCGAGTGTAGCAGTGTCTGTATAACAGTGATATAAGTGTATGAAATACATTGTCTATTGTAATAGAGTATCTATGTAACAGTGACAGTGTCTAGTGTAATACAGTATCCGAGTAATCGGTGATATTAATACATGTAATCTTTAACGACAGTATCCGTGTGATTGTGCACCTGCATTGCACATTTTGTATCATATATGTCACATTTTCTTCATTTATTTTTAAATAAAACTCTGCTTTTAAATATATTTTCATGTTCAGTGGTATGCAGTGTAATTAATAAAAAATGTAGAGATTGACAGATTTATCCAATTAAATCCAAATAATTCAAAAGATCAAGCAAATCAAGGGGATCAATTCAAATTCAAAAGTTTTAGAAGCTATTTTATCTGAAAACTGAATATATTAGATAACATAATATCATTTAATTTCAAGAAAAAAAATGGATTGTTTGAAGACCCTATCGGTTTCGTTAAAGATAATGGATATCTCATTAATTTTAGAAGACAAATTGAAAATTCAAGAGGATAAATAGATATAGAGAAGATCAAAGGATGAGATGAATCAATCATATTTGAAGATTAGGAGGAAAATCCAAGTAAATTCGGAGTTTTAAATCAATTTAGATTCGGATTCAGATTAGACACTCTTTAGTATTTTAATCATAACTTTCTCTACCGAAAATCAAATCTAATAATTAAATATAATCCAAAAAGAAGACTTAAAGGGATACAATTGTTATGTTGATTATGCTTTCTAATTCTAAAATTTGATAAGATATATTCAACAATCAACACGCCAACATGCTGCAGATCAGAATTGAATTTTCACATAAAATTCAAAATAAATCAAATCGAGATAAGGAGAGGATTCAAATTCAGAAATAGCCAGCTCCCCCTATCTTTCCACTCGTCTTCTCTATCCATTTCTACCCTATAAATACTGTTTTCCATTGATTTTGCAAAGGGGGGAAACTTACAAAAAAAGTGTCGAGGAACGAAATTATAAGTAATTCTTTGCAAGAAGAAGATTACAGGTAGATCTCCTCTGAGATTTTTGGGAAAGCGTGCCGGTAGGAATCTGATCAGCGCGCGATCACTTTATCCCTTTGACGATGCGATCGATCAGATAATCGGACTGCCGCCTGATGGGATTCCCTTCTCGCCTGGTTCGAAGAATCAAAGAACAGAAGGTCGGTAGAACCCTCTTGTTACTTCTCGAGCTGCCTCCACTTCGGAATTCCTTCTCGCCTGGTTCTGGAGATTTCTTGAGAGGGAGGAAGATCTTAGGGTATTAGCACCCTAATTAGAGAAGTAATTCTCTGAATTCTTGAAAGTAAGAGAATAGATCCCTGTCCTCAGCAGTCTCTCCTCTCTTTTTTTGAGCCTCTTTCTTCTTTTCTAGCTCCCTCCTCTCTTCCTGTCGCCCCTGGTAGGCTATTTATAAGGAGGAGTAGGGGTATAATCGCCCTAAAAATCTGAAAATAAATTGGGTCAATCTGTTTTACATCTGGTAAGTAGCCTCGCCGCGAGGCTAGAATCAGCTTCTGCGAAGCTAGGAATAGCTGATCTCTTGATCCGCTCTGCTAGATGAGAGATACTCCCTTGATTCTTTCCAAATTACTGAAAGATCTCCCTTGATCTTCTCACTTGATTCGGAGAGTTAAAAGATCATGGCAAACAATTGCCAAATTTGATCTCAATTAGATCTGATCTCAATTAGATTTGATCTCATCTAGAGATTTGATTGGTCAAAGGTGACCATAGAAGACCCGCAGCGGAGTCATTGCGTTGAGCTCATGGCGGAACTGGGAGAAGCATGTGGCGAAGCTAGAAGGAAAGCTCTTCAGCGAAGCTGGATAACTTTATGGCGAAGTTACCTTATCAATTATCCTTTTGCGCAGCTGCATGGGGCTTCGAGCGAAGCTAACTCTCTGCGGAGTTAACTGAGAATTTCTGTGCGAAGTTGTAAGTTAGCTTGCAACGAGGCTGTGAAGGAGCTTTCTGCGATGCTAAGCAACTTTGGCTTCTTATACGAGACTTATCTCGTGGGCTCGTGCGAGACTAAGTATTGAGCTAACTTAGTGTCCCTGGTCCTGCTTGGGCCTTTTCACGAGCTTTTCTTGGCTTACTGTCTGCTTCACTGGATCAGTAGAGTCCAAGTTGTTGATACGTCCCTTTGAGATGGGTGAAGAACTGGTCGTCAGCTTGTCTTTTGTAGATGTCAACAAGTTAGACATTGTTCAGGCCAGTTAGGAATCTTGTCTTTTTTAGAGTGTCAACAAGACCCCCTTCAAAGTTTTCGTAAGTCTGCAATGAAATGGTTCAGACTCCGAAATACTTTGAACTGCTTTGATTGATGATATGTGAAATTCGAACATCGCCATAGTGGTTGAGTTCAGTTCCGCTTTCAATTTTGCTTCCGGATTGGAATAAGTTCGCCTAGGAATCGTGTAGATTCGCGATTCTGGGTAGCTTCGCATTTGGGTAGCTTCGCTTCTGGATAGCTTCACGTTAACTCGGTGTTTGGAACGACGTTCCTTTCTCGAGGTTAACTGCTTTTTGGCTAGTCACGAGAGGGATTGCTCCCTTTTTCGAGGTTAAAATAACTTCTCTTGTATTTAATGAGGGAGGCTATTCCTTTTCTCGAGGCTAAGCATTTAAATGCTTTAACTTCGCCCGCGCTCCTATGCTTGAAGTGTCAGCGGCGTGGTCAGGCCATGAGGCATATAAATAGGACACTTGAAGTCCTTTTCAGAGAAACATACTTTTCTCTTTTCGAAAAGTCTGTTCATGACATCTCCTCGTTGCCCAGGAAAGAAGACTCAGATCTCTCAAATAGTGGGGGCGCCCACTCTGGTCACTAACCGGCCAAGAGCTGGTAAGTCTCGGTCATCCGATGACTTTCAGGGGGTTCATCCCCTTAGCTTAACTAGCTATCTTAGGGATTAAATTCCCTTGATCTTTGTATTTGGCTGACTTTCAGAAAAGGGTTTCAACCCTATTTTTTAGCTTCTCGGCGAAGCTATCATTCTCGCTTAATCAGGAAAAGACTGTCTTAATCTATTGAATCTACCTGTTAAATCTGCCACATAGGCAAGAATTGGGACTTAGTCTCTTCAAGGTTGAGCCAGTCTTGCCATATAGGTGGGGCTAAGACTGCGTCCCTCTGGACTAGTCTGGTTTAGCCATAAAGGCGAGGCTAGGACTTGGTCCTTTTTTAGGCTTCTTCAGCCTGCGGAGCTAAGACTTGGCTTATGTTAAGCTAGTCCATCATCACTGTGCAAGTAAGGCTATCCTCTGCTTAACTGAAGCACCACTGGATCGGATATGAATTGGTTCGCCCAAAGAATTTGACTTAGCATTTCGTCTTTACAGTTTTCTCTTTGATTTAAGCTAACATGTTTCCAGTTTGCATTGTAGTGAACTGTTTCCGCCAGTCTTTTGTCTTGATGAAAGAGATCAGAAACTTACCTCTTGATCTTCCAGTTGAAACTTTAATCTTAAGCAGGAGGAACATACTAGAGCAGCTGATGCGAGTTCCAAGAAGAGGTTCGCAGTTTCTTATCCGAGATGATCCACTTCGGGAAGGGTTGGTAGTCGCTTATCCGAGATGATCAACTTCAGGAAAGCGGGCATCACCTGTAAGCTCTCGGATCCTTCCTTTGCCAATTTTAATCAAAGAAGATCCGGCTTTTTGGTGGCAACCAGTCCTTTGCCAATTTTCATCAAAGAAGATCTAGCTTCTTGATGACAAAATCTATCATTAAGTGAAGGATTACGGCCTTGTGCAGGAGGAAGGCCTTTCGTATCCAGTTGGTTTGGCTTATCACCTTGAAAGTAGATAGGACAACTTGTATGCCTTTGGAGCAATGATTCGGTTGTACGAAAGACCACCTTGATGTAGTGTCAATGTATCTTCCCTTTTGAATCAATAAAAATGTTTATTTTCTACTTATCTGATTTGTTTCCCTCCTTTTTAGATCCGAGGACACCTGGAGTGGACTAGCTTTAGGTAAGTCTTTTCTTTAGGAGGAAATAGAAGCTCTCAGCGGAGCTAAACTTCCAGCGAAGTTGGAGACAGACTCCCAACTAAGTTAGGAACAAGTCTTTGGTGAAACTAACACGGAATTTTCGCGAAGTTAGAGATGTGCTTTTAGCGGAGCTAAGGCACGTTTCTCAGTAAAGTTACTCAAGCGTTGCGCGAAGTTAACGCTAAACTCACAGCGGAGTTAGCCCTTAGCGGGGCTGAAGTAACGCTTATCGGGAAGGCGCTTTAGGCACCGTTTCAAATTAATTTGAAACGACCGCCTGCGCTCCTTTCGAGGAGGCAAAGTTTAGGCAATCATCAGCCTATGAAAGCCCGATTGGGCTGACAGTGAAAGAATTACTTCTCTTTGAATTTTCAGAGAACACAAATCTCTTCTTCTTCTTAGTTTGATACTTTAAGAACTTTTCAGTTTTTCCATAACTCCCAAATAACGAGTAGGCAAAGAGGCAGCGACCTCTACGACGATGGGGCCTCCTCCTCCTCCGGTCATTGAATGCCCCATTGCGGGTAGGGATTTTTTCTTCTTACTTAGAGATTTTTATCTCTTTTCAAAGCCAATTTTTGGCTATTTCATGATGAATCTAGAACGATTCATTATGATCCAGTGATCTCAGGGAGTTCAACTCTCTTAATTTTCTTTGCCGAATTTTTAGGGGATTTAATTCCCCTTAATTTCTCAACTAGAAATTTAGGAACCGAATGGTTTCTTTGCCAAGCTTCTGTGCGAAGCTAACCCTTAGGTGGTTCACATTCTATCGAATAACAGGATACGAAGCTAGCCTTTAGACCGCAGCTGGAAAAGGACTTTAAAGTCCTTAGAATAACTTTAGGTGTTAATGCCCTTATGGCAAAGTTAGCCCTTGAGGGCTTCTTCGCATTCTGTTCGGCAATAAATACTAGGGGAAGCTTCCAGGGCGAACATAACACTTGGATATCTCCTGCATTTTGCCCTCGTGTAGAATGCGGAGCTAAGCTGCAATTGCGAAGCTGAGTTTCGGAGCGAAGCTAATGCTAGGCTAGCTTCGCTCGGAGAGCGAAGTTATGCCTCAGTAAAAATTATATTCTTGCTTTAGCTTTCTTTAGCAAATGAGCTAATATGATTTCTTCTTACTTTTGCAGTGCACAATACTCTGGGTCCTCTGAACAGTCTCTTTGGAATAGCCAGGAGGCTGGACGGCAATGTTAGCCTACAGTCCAAGGGCAAGCTTCATTATTTAGTGAGCGAAGTGCTCCTGGTCGGGATGTACTTATCTATACCGGAGATCAGCATACCATGAGGAGCATCTTAACTACTGCTCCCCTTGAAGATTCTGACCGGAAAGTCTATCGGAAGCCCGACTTCATGTTCAAGGATATAGTGCCAGATAGTGATCATCAACTGCTAGCCGGAGAGGGGCAGTGAATTTTCAATCTGGACGACGAGAAGTATTATCTCCCATCTAGCAAGCGTCATTTTTCACTGTCTTCTTCCAGTGCGTGACGAAGGCTCGGAAGATGCAGTGGCAAGTGACTCGGACTACTGACTCCGTTCACGTAGGAAAATTGATAGCTCCGTCTCCCGGTTACACAAGGATGGATCCTCCTCGTTGTTTATTGGGTCTCCACCTTAGAAACGTTCTCCCGGACATTCCAGTGGGAGAAAATCCCACGGTGGCTTAGACTTTTGGGAATCAGTTCTTCAAAGCTCGTGGTAATTATCCAGCCACTAATTTTAGGACCCCTGGGTGGATTCACCTTCCCAAGGCATGCTGGAGGGACTTGACCTTATACGTCTTGGCCCATTTTGAAGAAGACCTGGAGAGATTAGGACTCTACGAGGCTGTCAGGGCAACCTGTTACGGCATCCAGATGAGCGTAGCGAACTTCTACGCTATTTTTAAGTTATACTGCCCAGCTATAGGGACTTTCTTCACCTTTAAAGGCGAATTGGGCATGGCTTTGCACGAGATGTGGGAAGTCTCTGCTCTGCCCTTGGGAGCTCTCCCATATGAAGAATATTTTCCGTGCGAGGCGGAATTGGCACTTCTAGAAAAGCAGGAGCCCGCCTTATTCGAGACTTACCGGGAGTTGATGTGCCACCTTTATATTTGCTCAGGTATGTATGGGAGCCATAAGGGGGCTTCATGCAGGTCGAAGAGCTGGGAAAATTATTTGTTCCCCAACCTGGAAGATGCTCCTGAGGCAGCTCACTGTGGGGTTACAGATAAGGACATTTTTTGAAGGATGCAAGAATACTCCCAAGGGGATATGATTTTAGAAGAGGATGATGGACCTTACGAGAAAGGTGATATTCTTCGAGTTTCCATCATCAGGCGATTTTTTATCGGTCTGGCTGAAGAGATGTGTGGTGCCCTCTCTCTAGTGACGTCATCCTTCCGACTGACTTATTGCCGGCCGTTCGTCTAGCTCACGGTCGTTCTCTTGGACTTCTCCCGGCAATGGTGTGTTGTATTCAGCGGGGCCTTCGTACATTGACAGAGGCTTTCTGTAGGCCACCAGTAACGAAGAGGGGGCAAAGGCACTATCCTGCCTTGCGACGGACCAAACCCCAGGATCGGTTTGCCATACACTTGTTTGATGGCATGGTTCGCCCTTCACTGCCCTTCCATTATCCAAGCCAGTGAGGAGCCTCTAGAAGGCGTCCGGATGGCGCTTCTCCGTTAATTCGAGAGGTGCTCATGGGTAATGACTTATGTGGCCGCGGTTCGCAAGCTACTGAGCCGGTATGACGTTTACAGTCTTTTCTGCTGCTTTCCTTACATTCGCAGTGTAGGCTATGGCGAAGAATTTAAGGATATAAGAGATGGGCAGACGTCGCTGAGCCAGGGAGTTTTTGAGTGGCTGGTTAGCATTTGGCCATCCCATCTGGTGTATAGAAGTGGGGATACCTGCTACTTGGAACCCTACGTCCCGAGTCGGTTTGCTCACCAATTCGGGTATGACCAACTGTACGAAGGTAACCGAACACCAATCTCGGCTTTATGGGGAGCCTCATTTATGGTGCTCGTACCTGGCGGTTCTACATTGCTAGCTGTATTGAGGCGCAGTTGTGCATGCTACTGAGGACTCCGAATCTTCAGACAACTTTAGGGTTCTGTCAGTGGTACAGAACTTGGAACTCCACACCAACCGGGTTTTTTATTAACTCTTTTGGCGTGAAGTTAATCTCTCGACGGCTGAAGCGTAAAGTCACTGAGAGAGGTAAGGGCAAGAGGGTCCGCGTGTCAGGCCTCGGGGAATTCGTCGCCACTATTGATAGTGAGGCTTCGGATGTAGAGAGTCCCGTTTTGAGAAAAATACAGGTGCTGAGGTTCCAACTGGTGCTCTTGGTGGGGTAGGCACGGCCTTCATGGAACATGTTGATGTGGAAGAAGTGCAGGAAGAAGATCCCGACATCCACTTCAAGCGAAAGCGGGAAGGTGGATCTCGTAGGAAGAGGTTAGTGAAGAGGCCTCGTCGCTACGCTCCCACCATTATTGCAAAGGGTGAGTCAACCGTGACGCCTCCTCCTCCCACTCTATTAGTCATTAGGTTGTCGGCTCTGAGGCATACCATTGATAAAGCTGTTCCTGACCTGAGTAAGACCAACCCTGTTCTTGCAGCATATACTTATATATTTCATACGGCTCAATGTTTATCTTATGATTCATGACTGAGACGGCAAGAGACCCGAGAGCCAAGGCTGTAGGGGAACAGGGAGATTACTATGATCACCTGTTCACTTATAAAGAAGGTGACGAGGCTAGCTACTTCGTCGCCTCAGAAGACTCTGGAGGTGATGCGGCCGATGTCGGTCCTTCGGGTGTTGGGACCTCCAAAGGAAGTCCCGTGGCCTCTACCTCTTTAGGATGGACCAGAGAGGGTTCAGCGAGTGAAGGTGGGCTGGCTGTCTGTGTTGATTCTGTCAAAAATTTTCCTATGGAGCCTGAGGGGACTGATGCCGGCGTCGAGGAAGTTCGGAGAGAAGCTACGGCCAAGGCGATTAAGACGATATCATCTTTTAGTAGTGTTTTGACCTTTGTAAATAATTCTCTCCTGATATTCATTATACCTTGCTTAAACAAAGTCTTGCTACAGGTGTTCCACCTTTGGGTGCATCGACTTCAAGGGAGCCAGCCAATCCTCCTGAGGGAATCAGGGGTGATGCGAGTACTTCGACCGCGGCGGATGCTGCAGAGTTGGATGCCTTGTATCACGGCTTGCCCTCTTATCAACCTGAACCGACACGTGGTCTTAAAGAGACCGAGGGGACAGTGGTTACGGAACCAACCTCACTTCCAACCACATCGGTAAGTGAAATGCCAGTGATTTCGCCAGTGCTGCCTATCCTGCCAATTGCGAAGCTGAAGGTGATTACCAGTCCTACTTTTTCAACACTGGTTGTTGAGCTAGCTCTCCCAGAAGTCATCACCAGCCCTACGTCGATTGTGGCTAGTGTACTGGTCTCAATGAGGACTCCTCTGAGATCACCGACGATCCCACATATTTCTCCAATTAGTACTCCTACCATTCCCTCTACGGTTATGTCAGTGAAACTGGTGGAAGCTTTGCCTTTAGGGGCCACTCGTTCCCCGGGAGTAGTTGAAGCCAAGAATGAATTCGTGGCTGAGCTAGTCGACAGCTTTTATAAGGGCTTGAAGCGCTCCATTGTTTTGGTCTTGAAGGGTTCGACTACCTCATTTTCTGCTTTGAAGGTGGTCCTTTCTCGGAGTATTGACAGCATTCGAGACTTTGGAGGGATGACCAGGCCGCCACATTGGAGCTTCTGGTGGACAGGCTTGAGAGGGATGTGGACAAATGGCGTCGTCTCAGCCATTCAGATCTGGAGTCTTCAGTTAATGACCAGCTTGCACATCTCGCTGCTCAAATGCATGAAGCACATCTTGCCGCTTAGGAAGAAGCTAAGGCAATTTCTTCTGACCTGAAATCCTTGGAGATAAGGAAAGTAGAACTTGGGGATGCCATAAATGCTTCTAACAGCGCTCTGCTCGATGCTGAGGATAAAATTGAAAAGGCCAAGGAAATGATCAAGAAAGCTAATCTTCTTTTATCCAAGACTGGACCGGTACGTCTTGAGGAGATTACTCGGCTAGAGCAGCTTAGGGCTCAGAATGACGAAGTCCTATAACAGGAGCTAGCGCAGAGAGCAATTTTGGTTGAAATTGAGGCCCTGACCCAAATAGCGAGCTTTAATGAGGCCGAGTTGAGGTCGCAGACACTTATCAGGGCTACTGAGGAGAGGAAGAATAGGCTAGCGACTCTTAAAGAACGGATCAAGTCCTACGAAGCACCCTCGTAGCCTGCAATCCGTGTATCCATGTATCCCTCTTTTGGAATCAAATAAAAAGTAATTTTATTTGGCTCCCCTGTTGCGTTTTCAACTTGTTTTATCTTCTAAATTTTCAGTTCTTACTTTCAAGTTGTATTGCAATCCTTAAAAGGAAACGGAATAACGGTATAACTAATCTAATCAGTAGTGATAAACTGATAGGGTTAGTTACACATTAAAGAAATAGTCCCTACTAGATTGAAAGATGAGACTTGGCTATCTGTCCGTTCAGAGGTAACAAGGACATAACCTATTAAGAAGCCACCAAGCTCAAATTTTGTCATTCAGAGGTGACGAACTGGACATGACGACAAAGAAATAGTCCCCACTGGACTGAAAGATGAGACTTGGCTATCTGTCGGTTCAGAAGTAACAAGTACATAACTGATTGAGAAGCCACCAAACTCAGGATTTTTATCATTCAGAGGTGATGAACTGGACATGATGACAAAGAAATAGTCCCTACTGGAGTGAAAGATGAGACTTGGTTATCGTCAGTTCAGAGGTAATAAGGACATAACCGATTGAGAAGCCACCAAGATCAGGATTTTTGTCATTCAGAGATGACGAACTGGATATGATGACAAAGGAATAGTCCCTACTAGACTGAAAGATGAGACTTGGCTATCTGTTGGTTCAGAGGTAACAAGGACATAATGATTGAGAAGCCACCAAGCTCGAAATTTGTCATTCAGAGGTGACTAACTGGACATGATGACAAAGGAATAGTTCCACTGGGGAAATAAGACTTGATTATTAACTCCATGGGGATTTTGATATCTCCTTCGGATGTTATTTGGAAGAAATTGTCAAAGGTATATTGTTAACGTGACAACTAGAAAAGTCTACTGAGGACTGATTATTAGGAACTCCCTGGGGAGTTAGGAAATGAGTCCCATAGAAGATCATATATCAATGCAACTTGCCAGAGATGTGATGTTAACTTGACAATGATTCATTTACTGTTAGACGTGCTTGAAAATAATAGTAATTTGAGTGAACCTATCATTCTGTTGAAGAGAATAACAAGCGGGATTTATTCACTGGGGATATTGGTTTTATCCGTTGGGGAGTAGATTATAGTCTTGCTATCAGAGGTTTAGTGTTAACCTGATAGGTTAGACTCATCATTTTGCAAGGGATGTGAATACCTTTATATGTGGTCTTACCATTCCATGGATGGGAATTGGTAAGTGATTTTGGAGAGGGAATCAAATGGGAATAGGTCCCTTAAGATTTTTAGCAAACCCTCAGCCGTCAACGGATTTGATATGCCTTTACCAACTACCGTTTGAGTCGGACTAGCCATACTATTCCCCTTAGCATGATGAGTTTTTAAGAACTTATGTCGGGCTTAAAGGCTAACATTTTCCTCTATCCTTAACTGCGGAATCAAATGGGAACAGGTCCCTTAGGATTTTTAGCAAATCCTCAGCTGTCAACGGATTTGGTATACCTTTACCAACTATCGTTTGAGTCGGGCTAGCCATGCTATTCCCCTCAGTATGATGAGTTGTCGAGAACTTATGTTGGGCTTAAAGACCAACATTTTCCTCTATCCTTAACCGTTAGAGGTGTTAGATTATTTGGTTACTGTATTCATAACTTTGATTCTTCTTTGAGACAACCAGTGTACGATCAGCTCGATACTGGTTTATGATTGTATGATCTCGTTTAGAGAAAGAGAGGAGCGCTCTTTCTGCATATCTTGGATTTGAAGGTCTTGAACAGAGGTGTAATGTTAAGTTGATCATGAGAAGGATCCTATCAAGGATAATACTTCTTTAAGAACCTACCATTGATCGGCATCATGAGTAAATCACCATCTGAAGTCATAAGGCGATATGCCCCGTTTGAATAGACTGTTTCTATTACAAACGGTCCTTCCTATTTGGGTTGAAATTTGTCTTTGGCTTTGTGCGTCATGATCATCGGTCGTCTGATGGCTAAAACCAAGTCTCCTTTCTGGAAGACTCTTTACTTGACCTTCTTATTGAAGGCTTTTAAGATCCAGGCTTGATACAACTCAATGTGTTGCTGAGCTTGTAACCGCTTCTCATCTAGGGCTTCGAGCTCTTGGAGTCGCAGCCGATCATTGTCCTCCGCTGTCATCTTAGTCATCAAAGCGACTAGTAATGATGGCATCTGGATTTCTAACGGTATGATTGCTTCGCATCCGTATACCAGAGAAAAAGGTGTATTACCTGTCGGGGTCCGAATTGTGGTTCGGTAGGCCCAAAGACATTCACTAAGCTTCTCATTCCAGTCTCGCTTATTTGAGAAAACGAACTTTTTGAGTAGCTTAATGTTGTCTTGTTGAATGCTTCCGCCAAGCCGTTAGCGGCGGGATTATAAGCAGTTGATACCACATTCTGAATTTGGTATTTATCACAGAACCGATAGAATACCGGCTTGCAAATTGGGGACCGTTATCATGGATGATCTGCCTTGGGACACCAAATCAATGGATGACATGGTGTTTGATGAAATTGACCACGTTAGAAGTTTTAACTTCCAGTAATGGTATAGCTTTTGCCCACTTTGAAAAGTAACGGTTATTGCTAAGATAAACCAGTGACCTTTCATTGAGGAGAGACTGATCGGTCCTACGCATCGATTCCCCACGCTTCAAATGGCCATGAAGTAACAGTTGGATGAAACAACTCTAGAGGCTGATGTATGAAGTCTGCATGAATTTGGCAGGCCTTACACCTCCGTGCGTATTGGATGGCATCGGTTATCATGGTTGGCCAATAATATCCAAGCCTGTGCAATCGGTTCTTAAGTTTTGGACCTGGCTGATGAGCTCCGCATATGCCGTCGTGCGCTTCTTTAAGCACTTCTTGTGCTTCTAAATTAGAAAGGCAACGGAGGAGGATACCGTCGTATGAACGACGGTAAAGTGTCTTCAGAGTTAGATCATAATAAAAGCGGAGAGACCTTCGCCTGATAGATGCTGCTTATTTGGGGTTATGCGGCAGCAAACCATGCAAAGCATAGTCGATGAGGGAAAATCGCCAATCTCTCGGTTCAAGATCCGTTGAGATATTATAGACCCCTTTGGTTCTCAACATATGTTTAGAGCAGACAAGGTGTCGAGTCGCCACTGTAAGGTGATACTTGGTGTCGACTGGCAAGGCTAGCGTTGTTGCTAATATAGCCAGAGCATCGGCCCCAGTGTTCTGGGTCAAGACACATGACCAATATAAAAGCCATCGAATAAATTAGCCATTTTGATGACCGCGTGATGAGAAGGTACCAAGTCTTCGTGACGGACCTCATACTCGCCTTTAACCTGATTAAAAATCAGTTTTGAATCACCATAAGTTTCAAGGTAGCGTACTCCCGTTTCATGAGCGAGCTGAAGGCCAATAAGTAGAACATTGTATTCTGCTACATTGTTGGAGCATGATTCCGTCAGAGAAAATGCCCTAGGAAGGACATGGTTTTGTGGAGAGATAAACATGACCGCCACACCGGCAATGATCTTGCCTTTAGGCCTTTGCGTGATGCTCCATCGAAGAACATCTGCCAAACTTTATCCTCTGAAGTTATATTGGATTCAAAGACTTCATCAGGAATATCTTCATGAAGTTTTGAGCTTTCTGGAACTGGATGAGCAGCCAAGAACTCTGCAAGTGTCTGGCCTTTAACCGCTTTTTGAGGGACAAAGAGCATGTCGTACTGAGATAAAAGGAGGGCCCATTTAGCTAATCTTGAATTTAATGACCCTGGTTTCGTAATGAGAAGACGCAAAGGATTCACTCTGAAAATGACATGTATGGTTTGGCCGACCAAATAATGTCGTGTCTTCTGAATAGCAAAGACAAGAGTTAAGCATTCTTTCTCAATAGGATTATAGCGAGATTTCGCCCCTATTAGAGTCCTATTCAGATAATAAATAGTTTGTTCGTGATCATTATCATCTTTTTGAGCAAGCAGAGCACCGAGAGAATGGTCAATATCTTTCACATAAAGCAGAAACGGTTTCCCTGATGTGGGAGCTACTAAGACTGGAGGTTTTGTGAGATATCTTTTGATATCTTCGTAAGCTTCTTGACAGGCTTGATCCCATACAAAAGAGACACCCTTTTTCATGAGTCGGGTGAACGGTTGACAGCGGCCTGAGAGATTTGCAATGGATCTTCTGATATAAGCCAGTTTATCTTGTAGGCCCCTAAATTCTTTGAGATTCTTTGGTGGATGCATGTTCTGAATGGCTTTGACTTTGTCTGGTCAAGATGAATTCCTCTTGATGTAACAATAAATCCAAGGAATTTGCCACTCGAAACCCCAAAGAAGGATTTTGTTGGATTCATCTTCAGCTGATGAGCCCGCATTATGTCGAACATCGTTCTCAATTTGCGAAGGTGGTCACTCTTATTGCGGCTTTTGACAGCAATGTCGTCGACATAACATTCTACCATTTTTCGGAGATGATCACAGAAAATCATACTCATTACTCGCTGATAAGTTGCTCCCGTGTTCTTTAACCCGAAGGGCATCACGGTATAACAGTATATCCCTAACGGTGTCCGTAATGAAGTATGCTTTTCATTCTCTGGATACATCTTAATTTGATTGTACCCTGAAAAGCCATCCATAAAAGACATTCTTTCGAATCCGCAGGTATTATCAATCATGACATTGGTGATGGGCAGTGAGAATTAATCTTTAGGACATGCTGTATTGAGATCACGGTTGTCGATGCTGATCCGTATTTTTTCATTCTTCTTGAGAACGGGAATGATATTAGCAACCCAATCTGGATGTTGTTCCTCCCGTATGAAGCCGCATGCAATGAGCTTATAAACTTCAACTTCAATAGCCTCCATAATATTTGGGTGAAACTGGTGTTGCTACTGTTTGACTGGCTTGGCGTCAGGTCTGATGTTCAGATGATGCATGGCTACTTGTGGATCAAGTCTGGGCATGTCTTCGTAGTTCCATACAAAGACATCTATATACTCCTTTACAAGTATCATCAATTCTTCTCTTTCTGTGAGTGATAAGCTCTCACGTTTAAAGATGGGCTTAGGGTGATCTTGACTACCCAAGTTAACCTGAATCACCTTATCTTCAGTAGGTGATTCGCGTTGTTCGAATCTCTTTTCCCACTGGAGAACTAATTGCTGAGCCTATGGTTCCTCATCAGTAGCTTCTGCTGGCTCCAATTGGCTACTTGAAGTCATATGAACAGTGAGCTTTTTGAACACCATTCCTACACTGACATTTGAGTCCCATTTAGAGGAAGAGGCAGAGTGTGATGAGACTGGTTTATTGTCTTTGGAATGAACCGTCGCTGGTGCTGTAGGTGTAACGTATCCCAACCTCTTACGTGTGTTATCATAATAATTTGTCGATTTTCCTTTTGGCACAAAATTACGTAGGAAACCACGCCTTCCTTTTACAAAATTCAAGCCCTTCCTATGCTGTAGGTTGTATCCCATTTTTCTCATCATATGCAGCGCTGATCGTGCATAATGAAAAAATTGTGGGGTGTCCGAGTCTAAACTTGAATTCGCGGCTGCAGACTTTTGCAGTTGGGCTTTACCAAATATTATTGGTAATTGACCCTCTTTGGATGGAGGAACCACTAAAATGGATCCTTTTATGAATTCCACAGGTGTACTTGATGCACTTGGTTTATGTAAGGGCATGTGCAGAGAACTATCTGTAACGGATTCTAGCAATTCGACACTTACAGGATAGTCAAAGGAAATATTATCATTAATTACCCATTCGCCATCATCTTCAGAGAGAGTATTACATTGGGGATTATTAAAACACGCTATAACTGGTTCACTCACCAAAATGGCTGGCATGTCTGCTTCAGACTCTGAATCTGCCTCATTGCCACTATTATCGTTGTCCGGCGATGATTCTTCTGGTGTTTTGTTGACCTCTTGATATAGGAGAGCATCAGTAAAGTAGTTCTCCACCCCTTTGAATGGTTGCTTCTCAGCGAAGACAGTTCATACTGTTGCATCATCTTCAACATACTTGAAGCACTGGTGCAGAGTAGAGGGAACGATCCAGTTAGCATGGATCCAGGGTCATCCTAGTAACAAATTGTATGACGTGTCAGCGTCAATGACATAGCATGTTACTTCTGACTTCATGCATTTAGGAACGGAGTCGGATCTTTCCAAGTGGGTGACTACTCCCTGCATTAAATCCGTATATTGTTGTGGTAGTTGTAGACAACCGATGTAGTGGTATGCCAAGGAAGTAGCAGAGTCTTTTGGTATGATGCTGAGTGCAGATCCTGGATCAACCTGTACCCTTTTAATGCACGTTGAATCGATGATCCGGTGTAGTACAAAGGTCAATCGTGCTTGTTATCCTTGAGAAGCATATCTTCCTCTGTGAAGGTAATAGCAGGTACCTTTGATTGCACATGATGGCATTCAGGGCAAGAAGGCTGAGTGTCATCTTTAGGGATTTCTGGTATATATGTCAGGAATGTTTCTGAGTTAGCCAGTGCATCCCTAAGTGCTTCTCTCATCTCTTTCGAGAGACGAAGGAGCTCGTGTATGGTTATACAAGCTGGGATATTGCCAACTGGACCAATATGTCAAAACGAAAGGGCATGTTAAGCCCTGGGCTGAAGGCTTCTTTAGGACATGGTCGAACCGGATTTCTTTCTGCTTCTCTTTTCTCGTCATCGGGAGGGGAGTCGATGTGGATATTTGTACTGACGTCATCTGCTATTGTGTCTTGTCAGTTGCTTTCTCATACTGTTTTAAGTACGATTTTTCGGATCGAGTACCTGTCGGCTGAGGTACATCAGCCTACGCTGTGCAAGCGTGCTTTTCCCCCTCGGATCGCTAAGAGAAGCTGATGTGAGATTGCCATCATCCAGCAAGATAGAGACAACATTGCAAGATTTCCTTCTTGACCTAGATTTCTTCGCATCTCATTGCTCGTCCTGGACGAGGTCTGGGTGTATCCACATGATTTTCCCTGTTCCTAATGTCAAGGAAACAAGACCCTTACTTTCTTGAGTTTTAGCTGAAGGATGCTTCACTTCCAGCCATGGTGCAGGGATTGGAAAGATCCCGTCAGGAACTGTGACCTTTGGGGTTTTGCTGAACTCGAGAGTCACCATATTTACAGTGACTTTCTTTTACTCTGATTTCAGAGTCAGAACTCCGGCATTGACTAAAGCTTGAATTTTGTCCTTGAGGACAAAGCACTTATCAGTAGGATGATGAACCATCCTATGAAAGAGGCAATAATTGGGATCATTTGTACGTCCCATTTCATTAGGGCGTCGAATGTCTGGCAGTTTCAGTTTATTCACTTTGTTGAGTAAATGGAATATTACGACCAGTTGCTCGTCTTTGAAGGAGTACTGTTTTGGAGGAAACTTAGACTCCTAATTATTGAAAGCGTTCTTCTTGGCCTTCGAATGAACATCCCCTGACAATTCAACGGACATAGTCTCTTTACCTTTAGCTTAGGAAGACTGCGCCATGTCGTCGCGCCTCTTATTATTCATATCCCATTTGCCTTTAGGGGTAGATGGCTCAAACTTTTTAGCTGACTTTTCAGCTATCTCAGCTTGTTCAACTTGTTCCTTCCAGGTATGGGCTTTGACAGCTCCCATGAAATCTCCACTTGGTCGAGAAAATTATGCCTGCATGTCTGCAAGAGCATGGACAATGGCATACCTACTGGGCACATCAGAGACAAGTTTATGAACCGTTCAATATAGTCACGGACGGATTCGCCCTTCTTTTGCACGGTAGAGAGGAGTTTATCCATAGTTACCTCGGTATCGACCTCATAGAAACGAGAGAGAAATCGAGTTTCCAGGTCGATCCAGGAATTGATAGAGCTCGGTGGAAGGCTTCGGAACCAGTCGAATGCTACCCCATTCAGGGTGCCAATGAACAATCTGGCCATGATAGCATCATTGTCTATAACATTACCGGTTTGAGACCGGAAGTAGTAGATGTGCTGGTTTGGCGAGCTCTTACCATCATATGTATGTAACATTGGTGGCTTGAACTTTGGTGGGTATGGTACTGAATTCTATTCCAAAGAGTAAGGACGGACTGTCCCTACTTTCTTTATTTCATCCCTCTGAGCTAGGGATGCGATCTGAGCTTGAATGCCTTTAAGAACTTCAGCATCTATAGAAGAAGTTTTCTTTGAGTTCTCAGTCTTTGGTTGTTCATCGCTATGATGTTCTTCCTCATCATGGTTACTCCCGGTATCATTGTTATTTCGATTGGTGAGGAGTTGAACGAGCATCTGTTGAATGTTGTCCAAGGCTTCTTGCTGGGCCTTAGAGGTTTGCTCTTGAGCTTCCAACCGTCGACAGAGGTCATCATTACCGTTATCAGCCATGTTTACTGATACTCTATCTGTTCGTACCGAACTGACTGTGGCCGAAGAGGCATACTCACTGTCTTTGTCTTCCTTATCAGACCATTAAAATAATCTTCTCATTAATTCTGGCGAGGTTACTGTGGTTGAGGAGGATGGCTGTTCGTAATTGTAGGGTATTGCGACCTTAGATTTGGTGTTTTGAAAGACGCCTTCTTCATACATCAAGACTTGGCGTAATCCCGGATTATAATCCGGATCTGGAGAACTGGAGGGAGTGGCATGCAATGCTCGTCTGTCCTTACGCAGCTCTCGTTCCCTTCTGATCATATTGACGGATGCAGAGGGCAGATCTGGTAGGTCTTGCTATACGCTCCTTTTGTGATGCTTCACAGGAGCTTGTTGCGATAGTCAGTCAAAAACTGATCGTCGGTTTGGAGGAGTGACGGGGCTTGGTCTCAGCCGGCAATAGACTGTCACCAACTGACATCCCACTTGTTGACAACAAGGGGGAAAATTTTGGAGTAAATCTGACTTTCGTTTGTTCGTTAAGAACTCTCGCAAGTCAGATGTAGCCGGGTTTAAGCGACTCAACACAGAGGCTGTGTTGGATTGCGCATAGGATGACACCTTGTTCTTTTCATCACCGCAGAGGTGACTAGCAATAGATAGTGCTTTAGCTCTAACTTCGCGGCTAAGAACTTTGGGAATGCCCTTGGATGTTGAAGCTACATAAACACCGCTATCAACACTTAGGGATAACCCCTTAGCTCCGCTGCGAAGAGCGAGCTTAGCGCTTGAGGAGCTGGGGGACGAAGCACGCTGTGGTGCTTTATCCGCCACCTTGCTACGAAGATGGTTAGCACTAGATAGTGCTTTAGCTCTAACTTTGTAGTTAATAACTTTGGGAATGCCCTTCGATGTTGAAGCTGCATAAGCACCGCTATCAACACTTGGGGACATTCCCTTAGCTCCGATGTGAAGAGCGAGCTTAGTGCTTGATGAACTGGGGAGCAGAACATACTGTGGTGATTTGTCCGCTACCTTACTGCGAAGGAAATTAGCACCGGTGGGTGCTTTAGTTCTAGCCTGGCGGCTGGGAACTCTGTGCGTACCCTGAGATACTGGCGTTGTGTTGGCCACGCCATCAGTAGCTTCGCTCATAAGAATGAGGTTGGAGCGAGGAGTTACTGCTCCTGAATTAGGCGAAGGTATAGTCGCCATTTTAGCTTCGCGGCTGATAGTCTCAACGAAGCAGGCAGGCATTTTGCCATTATCTTCGCGAGACAAGCGGACCTGTGTCATAATTACGCCTAAAGCTTCATATAGAGCTTTCTGCTTTGGCCTCCACAATTGCTTTGGAAGAGGAGACTTAGGTTCGCAGGAAACTTGGCTAGCCACACGCGAGGCTGAGAGGAGTTGGGAGGAGTCCAGTTTCTGGTCCGAAACCTAGGCCATTATGACCTTTCTATGTTTCCGTACGTGGAGCATTGGACCACCTCCAGAGATGAGTTCTTCAAATTTTCCTTGGTCGAAATGAACGACCAGGTTTTCGAAGGTATCAGGCTCAAGATTCTGACCCTCTTTGTTGCGCTAGAAGACTGTAGTATGCTTGTGGAGAGCCTTATCTGTCTCGACAGAGACTTGCTTCGAAGAATTAGCCAGAGGGGTTCTGGCTATGCTGACTTCTTTGTAGTCGTGCGTAGGTTCTTGGCCAGAGTGAATGGCCAGCGCCTCACCAGTAGACCCGAAGGTCTGATCGTCACATTGTGACACTTGATTCTCAGCAGTGGAGAACGAATTCCCCAGCGGAGTCGCCATCTTGTTTTCCATTGATTTTGCAAAGGGGGAAAACTTATAAAAAAAAGTGTCGAGGAGCAAAATTACAAGTAATTCTTTGCAAGAAGAATATTACAGGTAGATCTCCTCTGAGATTTCTGGGGAGTGTGCCAGTAGGAATCTGATCAATGCGATATCACTTTATCCTTTTGAAGATGCGATCGATCAGACAATCGGACTGCCGCCTGATAGGATTCCCTTCTCGCCTGGTTCAGGGAATCAGAGAACAGAAGGTCGGTAGAACCCTCTTGTTACTTCTCGAGCTGCCTCCGCTTCGGAATCCTTCTCGCCTGGTTCTAGAGATTCCTTGAAAGAGAGGAGATCTTAGGGTATTAGCACCCTAATTAGAGAAGTAATTCTCTGAATTCTTAGAAGCAAGAGAATAGATCCCTGTCCTTAGCAGTCTCTCCTCTCTTTTTCCGAGCCTCTTTCTTCTTTTCTAGCTCCCTCCTCTCTTCCTCTCGCCCCTGGTAGGCTATTTATAAGGAGGAGTAGGGGTATAATCGCCCTGAAAATTTGGAAACAGATTGGGTCTATCTGTTTTATATCCGGTAAGTAGCCTCGCCGTGAGGCTAGAATCAGCTTCTGCGAAGTTAGGAATAACTGATCTCTTGATCCGCTCTGCTAGATGAGGGTACTCTCTTGATTCTTTCCAAATAACTGAAAGATCTCCCTTGATCTTCTCACTTGATTGGGAGAGTCAAAAGATCATGACAAACAACTGCCAATTTGATCTCAATTAGATCTGATCTCAATTAGATTTGATCTCATCTAGAGATTTGATTGGTCAAAGGTGACCATAGAAGACCCGCAGCGGAGTCGTTGCGTTGAGCTTATGGCGGAACTAGGAGAAGCATCTGGCGAAGCTAGAAGGAAAGCTCTTCAGCGGAGCTGGATAACTTTGTGGCGAAGTTACCTTATCAATTACCCTTTTGCGCAGCTGCATGGGGTTTCGAGCGAAGCTAACTCTCTGCGGAGTTAACTGAGCATTTCTGTGTGAAGTTGTAAGTTATCTCGCAGCGAGGCTGTGAAGAAGCTTCCTACGATGCTAAGCAACTTTGGATTCTTATACGAGACTTATCTCGTGAGCTCGTGCGAGACTAAGTGTTGAGCTAGTGTCCCTGGTCCTGCTTCGACCTTTTCACGAGCTTTTCTTAACTTACTTTCTGCTTCACTAGATCAGTAGAGTCCAAGTTGTTGATACGTCCCTTTGAGATGGGTGAAGAAAGCCTGTCTGCCGCTTGTCTTTTGTAGATGCCAACAAGTTAGACATTGTTCAGGCCAGTTAGGAATCTTGTCTTTTTTAGAGTGTCAACAAATACCCCACACATTAGAGGTAGAGAAACAATAAAGTAGAGAGTAAAAGTTAGGTTATTCTATACTTTGTAACTTAGGGTTTTTTTTTGTAATTTTTGTTTTATTTATGTAACTGAGAGGAGATGAGAGTTTCTGGAAGAATGAAAGCAAAGCTTGTACTAAGGGTGACACCGGTGTAAGTACGTCTTTTCTTTCATTGTTATTTGAATCAAATCGAAGTTTCGTTTCTTCTTTACTCTTATTTTTGTTTGCTTCCTCTTCTGTGTTTGTGAATCCAAATGACTTCGATAGCCTCAAAGTTGCCTTGCCTTTGCAAGCGGCGTTGATGGCTTATGGTGATGGATAGCCATTCCTATGGTAGTGTAGCTTGCCCTTTCATTTCGTAGTGTAAATCAGTAATGGGGAAGATTCTATTTGTCATACTTCGCTCACTTTCAAAAAAAGGTACATCATCGATACGGGTTAAAGGTAAGCAGGCGCCGAAGAGGTAAGTAAGTATATTTTAGGATTTAACTTTCTTTCTTTTAATTTTTCGTTTAGATCACCAACATTACTATCTCTCAACTCTATTCATTATTTTTTACTTTCTTTTCACAAAATTATTTTCTATTTTTCTCCACCTTCTCAATTTATCACTTTCTTAATAATTTAACATAACTTATTTTTTTCTTTTAAAGAACTGAAAGAAGAACTTTAATCATTTTTTATGAACTAAAGAGAACTTATAAAAAACTTTCATCGCTTATCCTTTCTTGTGGATCACGACCCGCATAGCTACTCCTATAGCGGTAGCATTGAACAATTACACTTATGTTCTGTATTTCTGAAATTTTATATTTTCTGTATGCAGGTTTTCCCTCAATCAAATTTTGGCGTCGTTGCCGGGGAGGGACGATAAGTAATTATCTTTTTAAATTTATATTTTTGGTTAACTTCTTTGCTCCTTGTGTGCAGTGATAAATATTAAGGAAATTTTTACTGCATTGGACATATAAGTGGCCCTGGACTCTGCTCAAGAAAGCAGAGCCTAGAAGCCCTCAGATTACTGCATTCACGCGGCAATCTGAGTGAACTACTAACCTGTATTTTTTGTAGGTTGGTTGAATTGCAAAGTTAAATTTTTTCAGCTATTTATTTTCTTATTTAACTCACTGTACATACTTTCTAACCTCAACAGTAAATTGATATTTGTTAAATACTAAAAATGGTTTAGATTTTGCATTTAGGGACGTGTCTAATTCGTTTACTTACATTATTGTTGAAGAGTGATGGAGCAAAGGTACGTGTGCATAGCATGTAGTATAGGAACACTTTTGAACTGTCTACATTGCTTAAGTGTTGCTTTTCATGTACACGTTGCACTAAGTTGATTTAAGGGCTTGTCCTATAAACAATATAAGGTAGGAAAGTCATTAACCTTTCTTAATCCACAAACAATCTCTCACTCACTAACCCAAGCCTAACTAAAACTGAGTAGACGTTGCCCCTAGGGATATCTCAAACTCAATAGGAGACTGACCTAAGAGGGAAGTTGATTAGAATTTGACTCTTACTAAATCGGTATCAAAGGTTGGGGATTGATAAGACGAAACCTCAAAGAACAGTGGTTTAACATATTTAGGCCCGTTACTTAGGCATGGATACCTCCCACTGATCTTGTCCCTACCTGGCCGATTAACTAGATTCTGCAATATACCCCTCGTGGATAGTTTAACCAGTTAGGAGTTGTTTAGGTCTAAGATCTATCCTAACTTAGGATAGATTTTCTATTTTGTGAATTTGTTTGTTTTTCTTTATTTTTTTTTATATTTCCTTGTATGATATGGCTTATTACAATAATTTTTCCAATTTTAAAGATAATTCATATTACACCTGACCTCTTTTGACTCGGATATTACCAACCTAGCATATCATAACTTTAACCAACCAAGTGTGCCAGATTGGTCTTATCCGAATCAATACATGCCCCAGTTCTAATACTATGAACAAGACTGGAATAATCACCACTACTCTTCACAGAGTCAATGGGAATACAACTCCCCTGAGTCATATTGTCAACCACCATTTCAACATTCAGCCTATAATTTTTCTAGTCATGATCAACCAATAGAAAAAAAATCTGAGGCTATGAAAAGTATAGAGCCATGATTGAGTCCCAAGAATAAAAGCTAAAATAATAGACTCATAATTCCCACAAGACTCCCAAATCCAAGATCCTTACTCCATGTTCCAAGTCTCATAACAAGAAGAAGAACCTATGAACTCAGATAGGAGTATCAAAATCTAATTCAGTCCAAAAATAATTTTTTTCAATCTATCGATAGGCTACAAGCACAAATGAGTCGTTATATCAACATAGTGAAAGATAAGAATGAGAAAACTCTGCTTAACACATGTCCGACCATTCCCAATTTCTCTAACCGTATTAATAGGAACGAAAAATCTTGGTGTCTTGGAGACTTTGATCAAGACTCAATTTCATCACACAAATTTGAACTTGACCAATGTCAAACCTTGGACAAATTGTAAGTTTTTCATTCAATGAGATTGAACTTGAATATGATGACTCCGATCTTCAACCTTGTGATTTAGTTTCCATCTTCGAATCTATATTGATTCCGGTATTCTCACCCAATTTGGATCAATTTCTGAAGCCAACATTTATTGTTGTACTCATAAATCTAGAAATTGAATCACCATTTTTAAATAGTCGCATTCCATTGATGGGAAAAGAATGTGAATTTCAATTATTTGACATGGACTTAACTCTTGAATCAAAACCCACTCTTGAATCCAAAGTTAATTTTTCTGAGTTAGTATTGGTTACAAAACCTATCACTCTTGAGCCCAAGTCAACCATTCCACTTAGCCACATTCTTTTGTTGGACACAGGTATAGACCATGATGATTCCGTTATGATTTTTCAAGACTGGTCATGTAAAGCGAATAAGTTTCATGATAGAATCTTTCATGATCCTATTTATATTGGGGACTGTAAATATGTAAATAGAAAAGAGGTCAATAAAGATGGGTTCTGTGAACTACCACATTATCTTGATTGGGTAGCAACGCTAGGCCCAATCCGACAACCATCGGAACCACCACCTTAAGGTAATATTTTCCTTCCCTTTCTTTTTTCATGTATTTTCATTATGCATGAGACAAGTGTGAGGGGGGTTCTAACATAACATAGGTTTTCTTATTTAAAAAAATAAAATAATTAATATTTTCTTTGCCTTTAAAAACTTTTGAAAAGAGAAATAATATTTTGACATATTTTTTGTAAGAAATTAAGTCAATTTTAAGGAATAAAAAAATCATAATTAGAATTTCTTATACTTAGTCAAAATAAGATTATTTGTTTGATTTCTAGGGTTAGGAAAAAAACTTGAAAAAGTAATTTAGTCTTGATTTTTACCTTGATGAAATATGCAACTTTATAACACTTACACACTTAGGGTTCAAAAATAAAGATTATTATGCCTTATTAATATATATATATATATATATTAATATATATCAAAAATGCTCTGATTAAGCTGGGTATTTGTGCCTCATAAAGCATAAGTATTCACGCTTAAAAGTGATCTATATAATAAAATTCTTAGTTTTGTGGCCTTATTTGCTCGAGTCCTTAAATCTTTGGGGTGTTTTCTCACCCGATGCCCTAAGACCATCCGGTTTGGGTGTCACCGACTAAAGGCTCATTACATGAGCAGATTAGAAAGCCTAATAGAACTAAGAAATAATACCATTAAAATATTTAAAAAATAAGACATAAGAGTTAGAGTTAAAGAACCCCGAGTCAAAATTTCACGATCACAAAGGTGCATATGATTTAGGGTAAAGTAATAGACTAGATGAGAAATACAAGTTTAACCCCTTACCTTGAATGATAACAAGTTTATGAACAGAGACTAAGTTAGGAAAAAAAATTATGTTTCCTGTAACTTACAGGTTACTTGAACTCTTACAATAATACTTCAAATATTTTTCTTTTTCAAAATGCGTTTCGAAAATACTAACTCTTTGTTGCTCTTTCTTTATAGATTTTGTAGGTGTAATCCTCTGAAAACCCTCATGAGATAAAACTCGTCCTCTAGGGGTAACCTAAAGGTTTAATGACTTGTTGCACATGCTAAGTGCAATCATGATTCCAACAAAATGAGTTAATGTTAGTCAGTTTTGTTTTTCTTTTCTTTTTGTTTTGCTCGAGGACGAGCAAAAGATAAGTGTGGGGGTGTGATTGTGCACGTGTATTGCACATTTTGTATCACATATGTCACATTTCTTCATTTATTTTTAAATAAAACTCTGCTTTTTAATGTATTTTCATGTTCAATGGTATGCAGTATAATTAACGAGGAAAATGGAGATTGACAGATTTATCCAATTAAATCCAAATAATTCAAAATATAAAACAAATCAAGGGGATCAATTCAAATTCAAAAGTTTTAGAAGCTATCTTATATGAAAACTGAATATATCAGATAAGATAATATCATCTAATTTCAAGAAGAAAATAGATTGTTTAAAGACCCTATTGGTTTCGCTGAAGATAAATGGATATCTCATTTATTCTAGAAGACAAATTGAAAATCCAAGAGGATGAATGGATAGAGAGAAGATCAACGGAGGATATGAATCAATCATATTTAGAGATAAGAGGAAAATTCAAGTAAATTCAGAGTTCTAAATCAATTATACTCGGATTTAGATTGGACACTCTTTAGTATTTTAATCATAAATTTCGCTACCAAAATTTAAATCTAATGTTTAAAGATGATACAGAAAGAAGACTTAAAGAGATACAATTATTATATTGACCACTCCTTCCAATTCTATCATTTGATAAGTTATATTTAGCAATAAATATTCCAACAAGTTACAAATCAGAATTGAATTTTCACATGAAATTTTGAATAAATCAAATCAAGTATGGAGATAAGGGGAGGAGTCAAATTCAGAAATAGCCAGCTCCTCTTATTTCTCCAGCCGTCTTTCCTATCCATTTCTACTCTATAAATACCCCACACTTCAGAGGCAGAGGAATGATGAAATAGAGAGTAAAAGTTAGGTTATTCTGTAGTTTGTAACTTAGGTTTTTTTTGTAATTTTTATTTTATTTATGTAACTGAGAGGAGAGGAGAGTTTCATAGAGAATTGAAAGCAAAACTTGTACTGAGGGTAACACCGGTGTAACTAAGTCTTTTTTTCATTGTTATTTGAATCAAATCGAAATTTTTTTCTTCTTTATTCTTTTTTTTGTTTGCTTTCCTCTTCTGTGTTTGTGAATCCAAACGACTCTGATAGCCTCGAAGTTGCCTTACCCTTGCGAGCGTCGTTGATGGCATATGGTGATGGATAGCCATTCCTATGTTAGAATAGTTTGCCCCTTCATTTCATAGTGTATATCAGGAATGGGGAAGATACTATTTGTCATACTTCGCTCGCCTTCAAACAAAGGTACATCATTGATACGGGTTAAAGGTAAGTAGGCGCCGTAGAGATAAGTAAGTTTCTTTTAATTTTTTATTTAAATCACCAACATCACCATCTCTATGAGCATGGGTGTATCTCAAAGACTATCTATGTATATCACATGTCTAATAACATTGCTTTTAGCATAATAAGCATTAAAGCCACAGCATACTAAAAATTATCAATGTAAAAACATGTAAACTAAAATATGAGTTTAGATATAGTTACCAAACCATATAAACTATTCTATAAGTCTCTAAGTCATGGTGGTCCTCCCACCAAACATCCTTAATAGCGATACATCAATTGTGTATGTCCATCTAGCTCATGCATCCACCACCAAGGCACCAATCCTCTCACGTCATATGAAAGCTCACACCAACATCAAACACAAGTAGTGGGGATTTTGTTTCCAATTTCTTTTTGGGTCCACGGGGTTAGCATTATAAGGAAGCCAGATATTTTATTTGCAAATTTTAAAGAATTTATCTTATCAAAATAAAAATTTGTAGGATGGCCTTTACAGCCGTAATGTGTACATTTATACACTCTAGCATACATATGTGTCATATGAGTGTGAGCATGATGTGCATGTGATGTATGCCGTGTAGAGTGTGCATGAATGTGTGGAACTTGTTTCTTGCAAAACATAAATTTCAATTTATTGTGTTTAAATGCACATTGGCTCAAAGTGGACCCCAAACAATAAATGCTCTTTTTCAAAATACATATATCATCATTAATTTTAGAAGAAGTAATATGAGAAACATGGGAATCAACAATCTTTTTCTTTTTAGAGAAATTTTCTTTTTCTTTCAAAAAATTTCTCTTTTCAAAGAGTTATTTTCCTTTAAGGCAATCTCCTTTTCTTTTTCAATTAAATTAACTTGGTTTTCAAAACTTCATTTTCTTTTAAAACAATTTCAAATTTATTTTTAAAAGAATCTTTTTCCTTTATAAACAAGTCATTTTCATTTTTCAAACTTTTATCTTTTATTTTTTATTTTTAACAATTCATATTTTTAAGAAGTTGTTGACAAAACATAGCAGGTTCATCATATGGCATGTCAACATCTTCATTAACCTTGGATTCAGAATTTACCTCAAGGGGGTCATCCCTTTGGATCATGTAGCATATATTGGAAGCATCACTTCCAACATCCGAGTCACTCCGCATGTAATATCATTTTTTTCACCAAGGGAGACAAGAGTGTTCCATACTACAAAAGCCTCCTCAAAGTTAAAAACCCTAGATAACTATTCATCATTTAGGGTTGACTTTAATGCATGAAGGGCTTTTGCATTAGCCTTAAGATGCTTGCCATTAATAAAATATGAATTCTTAATAGTGGCAAGATAAACATGAATACCTAAGGCTTTTAGGTACATGGACATCTTAACTTTCCAAGTTTGGTTGTTAAGAATGTCAAACATTGGAGTTGTCATGAAATCCAAGAGTTCGTGTAAACAAATATTGTGATAGCTAAAAATAGGATCTTTAACTCAAAGTCGTTAGACTCAAATCAAGAGCACCAAGTTCTGATACCACTTGTAGGTCACCTAGCGGGGTGAATAGATGAGAAGCTAAACAAATGCAACACTAATGCGAAATTAAAAACTATTTATGTAAACTAAAAACTATTACACTACACGCAACGTTTAACACAAGAGTGTAGCCGAATTCCCGATCAAGGGTTCTGGATTATCTCCTCAAGATTCCTCTATATTAAGAGCTGAGGTGCCACTATGGCTCGTTTGGTTGAATTCAAGTGCGAGCAAACAATTCCAAGCATATATAACAATTAAGCACAAGATATATCAAACATATAAAGATAAGCACAATAAGAACATGCAAGATATAAAGACACAAGTAAGAGAGAAAGATGAGCAATCACAAACACGAAAGAATTGATTCGAGGTTCGAGCACACTTGCTCTACGTCCCCGCCTTTAACACTATGAAGGATTTCTACTAGAATCGATCCTGTAAGATCACTCAGTACCGCAACACCTATAACGAGTTTACACTAGAACTCTTGAACAAACAAGTCCCTCACTTGTTCCCACAAGAACAACACAATACGAACTCACAAGTTCGTCGAGACCGTACCTCTACAACACTCTCCAATACAAGGCGAAACACTTAGTGATCTTTTTCTCTTGATCACCAAAAATAACTCTCACAACAAGTATCTTATAGGATGAATATAGAGATGGAAATCTCAAGCTTGCGTGAGAAAACTAGATACAATGAGGGACGAAAAATCTCAAGAAAACTCTTTTGAAAACACAAGAGATTCACTCTAGAATATGAAAATGAAGCACTAAAACTTACTTAGAAACTCTGTAGAAGAGCTCCAGAAAATAACCAAAAGTCTTACCAAAAATCTGGCCAAAAGTCTCTTTAATATAGGCATCAAAAAACTAGTCGTTCGGGCCAGATTCGCCTGTCTGTCGACCGGCCGGTCGACCAGTCGACGGTCATATTTATGACCGTTGGGGTTACCGGTTGACTGCCAGTCGATCGCACCAAGGTTAAAGACCTATCGATCAACCGAGGCAAGAATCAGAGAGCACTGCTCTCTGGCCGGTCGACCGCGCAGGCGACCAGGGACAGATCCAGAGAGTAAACTCTCTGGAAAAGTCACAGCCCGACCGACCGGCCCTCAATCCAGGTTTGTGCACATTGCCTTTGCACATCAGTCGATCGCTCGGTCGACTGATTTCTAGTTCGGTCGATCGGTCGGTCGACCGCTAGAAACCCATGTCTGGATTTTTAGGGATTAAACTTGATCTTTTAATATCCTATAAAATCTCATAAAATCACATAAAATCAACAAAAATAAATTCATTAAAATACTTTGAAATCTGAATATGTGTGATAAAAAATTAACATATATTACAAATAAATTGAACTATTTTTGAGGTATAGAAGTTAAAGCTTTAAACAAAAACCGTATTTTTCAAAATCAATCTTCAATTTAAAAAATAATTTTTTCAAAACTTGTTCAAATATAAAAATAAGATATTTAAACACTTTTAAGGCATAGTGTGTATGGATATGATCCAATACACATATAAAATGAAATATCTATGTTTTTAACAATTAAGCTCTAAACAAATTTTTGACTTACACAAAACTTAAACACATGATATAGAAATATCAAATAAGTTTTTCTAAACATTTGAACCATCAATGTGTATGGATGAAATCCAAAACACATATAAAATATGTAGCCTTGTTTTGATGAACTCTATTCATGAACCATAAAGATATCTACTTTGAAGCTCAAAATCAAAACAATATTTTCTAAAATCAAAATTATTCTTATGAAAACACTTATAAATTTTGTGTATGGGTATATGAGCTTGAGCAATCCACAACTAATCTATCCATTATATTTTATCTAAAAACAAAATCTTAGCACTTACAAAGCTAGACTCAAGTTTTGAAAATCTTCTTCTTCTTCTTGACTTGGTCCAAACCTTAATTCAACGAGTTTGACTCCTCTTGAGTACTTGATGCAATCTTGATGCACGAGCTCTTAAATCAACACGTGCTACATTCAAAACTTGACTTCAAATTTTTTGTTGAAGCTAAATATTAACTAAGATCTTGATCAAATATCTGAAACTTAATGAGCACAAGATCATTAGTATTATAACTACATGAGTTAATCATTATCAAAACTAGAATGATGGGCCTTTGAGCCAACAATCTCTCCCTTTTTGATGATGACAAAACTCATAGAGTTATATATACATGGATTAAAGTTAAGCCTCATAGAAGCTCCCCCTTAACTCATGCATAGAAATAAACAATAAATATATTCAATAAAAATACTTAAACAAACAAACATATATGCATAAACAACAAATATTAATCATGCATATAAACTCTAAATTCTTCTCCCCCTTTTTGTCAACTCATCAATAAAGGGGTGGAGACTAATAAACAAGAAAGATGTACATGCGGTACATATTCATGAAGAGGAGATACGTTAAGTTAGCTCCCCGATATACATGCATTATATGGAGAAAAGATGACTAGACCCTAACCCATATAAAGTATAATATACAATGTATAAGTGGAGATGTTAAGCTCCCCCTACACATGTGTATCACATAAAGAAGAGAGGTCAAGCTCCTCAATGTGAGATACACTCAATATGAATCCATATATAATGGAGATATTAAGCTCCCCTTGTATATAAGCAATATGTTTCAAACAAATTTTGAAAACCTTTTTTTAAAACAAATTTTGATATCAATTGTAATCAACAAAACCAATTTTGATACCGCTAGTAAGTCGCAAAACAAATGTTGATATACCAGTTGTAGGTAAACATGAATATTATCTTATAGGTAAATATCAACATGAATACTACTTGTAGAAAAACATAAATATTGTGAAATCATTTTAATTTTTTAAAGAACTTTTTCTCTTTTTTTTTTTGAAATAGTGCATAAGCTTTTATATGATACCAATTGAAAAACAATTGACATTAAGAACTACATCAAGCTTATTATGAAATAATTTGTGCTATAAAAAGTTAACATTTTTAATCTTAACACAATAAATTATATATGTATATGTATGAAAATATCACTTTAAATTTGAAGCATATATATATAAGAAAACAAATATGAGTATACAAAAATTAATTTTCATTAAAATCATGTATAACTCATAACTACCACCTTTTCAGGTACATGTTTAAATAGATTTTCAATGTAAGAGCATATAAGGCATGGTCGCCCATCCAACCGCCTTTAGATGGTAGGGGTTTTCAAAAATATGAATTGAAGATATTTTTAGCATAAATTTAAAAACACTGCCATATTGAAGAATAAGGAAACTAGTTTTATGATAATTTTAAAAACTAGTACAAAATCCTTCAAGAAAGGAAAAAATAAATATATATCCATGAAACATGTATATCACACACGAGTTGTCACTCAAAATCTATAAAACTCAAAAATGTGCTCATGAAAAGAAAGTCATAAGTAAACATAAAAGAAATGTGAGTGCACAAGAATCATGTGAATAGCATATTCTTAAAAATAAACAATAAAGACTTAAAACAAACATGAAATTTTTTATCAAAAATAAGAAAATTATCAAAACTAAAATTTTCATCAAAACCAAACAATCTTCAAGGTATATATATGTTTTGTCGAAACTAAAAGTGTGTGTATATATATATATATATATATATATATATATATATATATATATATATATCCCAAGTACAAACGAGTCCACAATAGAATTTTGCATAAGGGCAAGTGACTCAAGGATATACATGTATATCTATTAGTTTTAAGCAAAAATAACATATATATAAAGCTAAACATGTACAAAAATAAGAAAAATAAGTATAAATACAAGAATCATCAAAATTAGGTTATATAAGTACATGTAATGAGTACAAATGAATAATGAAGCATAAACACGTAATAATCAAGTGTAGCTCACTACTTGTACAAGTATAAACACAAGTTTTAACGAAAATTACATCTAAACCAGTAATCTCTACATGAAGCATAAAACAAATTTGATCATTAGGCTAAATGCACATATTTTAGAACTAGTATATACATGTAGTTAAACAATAGTGAAAACACAAAATATGAATTCATACGAACATGGGTATATCTCAAAGACTATCTATGTACATCACATGTCTAATAACATTGGATTTAACATAATGAGCATTAAAACCACAACATGCTAAAAATTATCAATGTAAAAGCATGTAAACTAAAATAGGAGTTTAGAGATAGTTACCAAACCATATGAACTATTCTTTAAGTCTCCAAACCATGATGGTCCTCCCATCAAACATCCTTGATAGCGATGCATCAATTGGGTATGTCTATCTAGCTCATGCATCTACCACCAAGGCACCATTCCTCTCACGTCATGTAAGAGCCCACACCTATATCAAATACAAATGGTGAAAATTTTGGTACCCATTTCTTTTTGGGTCCATGGGGTGAGCTTTATAAGGAACCCAAACATTTTTATTTACAAATTTTAAAGAATTTATCTTATCAAAATAAAATTTTGCAAGATGACCTTTGCGGCCATAATATGTATATTTGTACACTCTAACATACATATTGAAAGGAACACCTAGAGATGGGGTGAATAGGTGTTAGTGCTAATCTAAAACTAAATGTAAAACTAAGTGCGCTAAATGCGGAAGCTAATGCAAATTTTGCAACACACTTAGTACAATCAACAAGTGTAGCCGAATTCCCCGTGAAGGGCTCTGGACTAACTCCTCTTGATTCCTCTTGAATGGGTTGAGGTGCTATGTGAAGCTCTTGTTGATTAGGTACAAGTGAGGCACACACAAACAACCAAGCATATACAAGATATAGCAATGTGAATTATGCAAGACACAACACAAGCAAATAGATATGATATGCAAATATGAATTATGCTCAACACAAGCAAATATGATATGAATGAAGTATGATGCTATGCACAAATGTAAAGAGAGAGAGTTGAGAGATATTGGATCAAACGCAAACACACGGATATGTTTCGAGGTTCGAACCCCTAGCTCTACATCCCCGCCTACACCACCGTGTAGGATTTCCAATTCACTATAGGAGTACCGAACTCCTCTCTCAATCCTTACAAAGCCACCGAGGCTATACAACCACAATCCACCTCACACTTGAGGGATACAAACCAACAACCTACTCCACCTCACCAAGAGGGAGTAAACACCAATCTTCATCTCACAATAGAGGGAGCAAACCAACAACCCAAATCACAACCTCAACCTCTACCAAAGAGGGAGCAACCAAGAAATCAAGGGTTTACAAAAGGTGGTCTCTTTCAACCACAAACCTCTTTCCCTTTTCCACAAATACAAGATCCTAATAGAATAGGATAGAAGATATAGCTCAAGTGTGGAAAACACAAGTGTTTTGATCAAAGAAAATCTCTTGAAAAAATACCAAAATGATATGGAGATAAAGAACAAGAAATCAATTCCCAAAAACTTGTTTTCTTTGAAAATAACAAAACACTTAAAAACAATTAAGATTGATCTTTTGGCACTTAAAACTCTTTTGAAAACTCTTTAAAACACTGAGGAAGTCAGGAAAAATTTGCTCTAAAAAACTTGGCCAAAAACCCAAAGAGATGGGGTTTATATAGGCCCATCAGAAAACTAGACATTAGAGCTGAGCTGGCAGCTCTGACAGGCAACGGTCGACCGGCCCGGTCGACCGCCAACGGTCAGAAATATGACCGTTGGGCAACTGCGGTCGACCGGCCCGGTCGACCGAAACAAACAGAGAGCACTGTAAGTGCCCCGGTCGACCCGAGCGGTCGACCGTCCCAGTGCCTTCAAACGTGCACATATTTGTGCACGTCGGTCGACCGGCCCGGTCGACCGACTTCACCCAAGTCGACTAGGTCAGGTTGACTAGTTGACTGATTGAAGCCTGGAACAGAAATCTAGGTCAGAAAAACACTATAAAATATTTTTCTAAAAATCTTTTAACACTTCTAAAAATCACCAAAAATAGTTTTATCATTTTATATGGAAACACAAACTTGTGATAAAAATTTCAAGACATATATCAATCATATAAATTCATTTTTGAGTCTTGTAAAGTTTATCAAAAAAACCAACACTTGTATTTTTATCAAACTTGATTTTTCAATACGTGAATAGGAATATCAAAATAAGTTTGTCTAGCAAGTTAAAGCATGTATGTATAACTAGAATACATCTACTATACATATAAAACATGTAAACTTGTTTTGATCTACTATTCATGAAAACCAAATCCAAAACATAAAAAAAAAAAACGTGTGTTTGTGCACTTGAGCATATCAACTATACTAAGCTTTACAAATGGATCTAAACACACTATCTAAACTAGGATACATAAGTCTTCTTGATGATCTTCATCTTCAAGTAGACTTGCTCCAAAACTCCATCCATGGGCTAGGCAATGTATAATCTTGAAGCTTTGGCCCTGGAATCATCATGAAAAGCTTCTAAACACCTTGTTGAAGCTAATCACCAACTAATATCTTGGTTAATGATCTGAAACTTAAACAACACAAGATTATTAGTAAACATAACTACATGAGTTAATCATCATCAAAACTAGGGTGGAAGGCCTTTGGGCCAACAATCTCCCCCTTTTTGATGATCACAAAACTCATGGAGTTATATAGGCATGGATTAAAGTTAAGCTTCAAAGAAGCTCCCCCTTAACTCATGCATAGACATAAATAATAAGATATGGAAATGAAGCACATGAGTATGTATGCAAGTATAGAGACAAAACATGCAACAAGCATAAATCAAAATCTTTTTCTCCTATTTGCAATACAAAAACATATATGCATAAATAACAAGGAAGACAAATACTTCTCCCCCTTAAGCAATGAAAACATGCATAAACTCAAATACTTCTCCCCCTTTTTGTCAATCATCAACAAAGGGTTCAAAGTAAAATTAAATCAAACAAATTTTTCTCCCCCTTTTTGTCAAAAACAAAAACAATGTCAATAAGGGGTGACTATAAACAACATGATATCAATAGATAAATATGTCAATGAAGCATCTTAATATCAATTGAAAATAAATAAAAATCAATAGATGTTATATGCTATATACATTCATGAAGAGGAAGACGCTAAGTTAGCTTCCCTACACATATGCATTACATGAAAGAGAGATGTTAAGCCATAATTCACATAACACACATTATGTAATGCATAAGAGGAGATGTGAAGCTCCCCCTACACACGTGTACCACATAAAGAAGAGATGTTAAGCTCTTCAATACACAATACACTCAACATGAATCTATATGCATATAGTCAATACAAAACAAAACTTTTGTATTTTTCTTAAAAAAAAAATTTTAGATACCAATTTTAAGCAAAAACACATGAAGTATCTTGATTAAACATAATAAATTTTGAATGTCTAAACAAAATTTTGATACCAATTGTAAATAATTTTCATATTAAACATATGATACCAATATGAAATTTTCAATCATAAAGTAAGGGAGTGGGAAACAAATACCAATTGAAGAATCACCAATTGAAAGACAAAATTAAATTTTCTCCCCCTTTATGAAATACCAACTAAAAAGATGCATGGGCTTGATACCAATTTAAAAGTAATCAATTGAAATAAAATTGAAACTCAAGCACTAACATAAACAAGATTTTGTGAAAAATTTATATCTTAAGCACAAATAAAACAAGTATATGTGTATGAAATAGAATGAGTACCAATCACCAATAGATGATACCAATTGAAAATATACATACACAATAAACATATGAGTATACACAAAGATCAAAATGATACCAATTGAAAGAGTTCAATGATACCAATTGACATAACAATAAAAGCATGGCATAACTCATATAACCAATCCACCCATCTCATACACAAGTTTTAAAAAATTTTCAATATAAACGTACAAGGCATGGACTCCCATCCAACCTCCCGTTAAGGTAGGGGTTTTCAAAAATAGATTTGAAAATGTAGTTTTGTTTGAAAATCACTACCAAATTGAAGAATACGAACTAGTCAAAATGAAAAACTTGTTAACTAGTGCGAAATCCTTCAAGTAAGGAATAAACTAAAAATAATTTTCATAAAACATGAAATCCACATGATAATCAACACTCTAATTCAATTAGGCATAAATATGACTCATGAATACAAAACATGAGCAAGCAATAAATGTGAGTGTACAAATAAAGTGTGAATATCATAATCATGAAAATATTCAATTAAGCTCAATTATTCCTTAAACATTGAAAACACGAAAATCATCAAAAATAGTTTTATCATTTTATATAGAAACACAAACTTGTGATAAAATTTCAAGACATATATCAATCATATAAATTCATTTTTGAGTCTTATAAAGTTTATCAAAAAAAATCAACACTTGTATTTTTATCAAACTTGATTTTTCAATACATGAATAGGAATATCAAAATAAGTTTGTCTAGCAAGTTAAAGCATGTATGTATAACTAGAATACATCTACTATACATATAAAACATGTAAACTTGTTTTGATCTACTATTCATGAAAACCAAATCCAAAACATAAAAAAAAAAACGTGTGTTTGTGCACTTGAGCATATCAACTATACTAAGCTTTACAAATGGATCTAAACACACTATCTAAACTAGGATACCTAAGTCTTCTTGATGATCTTCATCTTCAAGTAGACTTGCTCCAAAACTCCATCCATGGGCTAGGCAATGTATAATCTTGAAGTTTTGGCCCTGGAATCATCATGAAAAGCTTCTAAACACCTTGTTGAAGCTAATCACCAACTAATATCTTGGTTAATGATCTGAAACTTAAACAACATAAGATTATTAGTAAACATAACTACATGAGTTAATCATCATCAAAACTAGGGTGGAAGGCCTTTGGGCCAACACATATGTATGGTGTGAGTGTGTCATGATGTACATGTGATATATGCCGTGTAGGGTGTGCACGAATATGTGAACTTATTTCTTGTGAAACATAAATTCTAATTTATTGTGTTTAAATGTATATTGGCTTAAAGTGGAGCCCGAACAATCAATACTCTTCTTCAAAATACATATATCATCATTAATTTTAGAAGAAGCAACATGAGAAATATGAGAATCAACAATCTTTTTTTTTAGAGAAATTTCCTTTTCTTTCAAAATATTTCTCTTTTTCAAAGAGTTATTTCCCTTTAAAGCAATCTCATTTCTTTTTCAATTAAATTAACTTGGTTATACAAAACTTTATTTTTTGAAATAATTTCAAATTTATTTTTTTAAAAGAATATTTTTCCTTTAAAACCAAATCATTTTCATTTTTTAAACTTTTGTTTCCTATTTTTAACAATTCATAATTTTTAAGAAGTTGTTGACAAAACATAGCAAGTTTATCATATGACATGTCAGCATCTTCATCAACCTCGGATTTTGAATTACCTCAAGGGGGTCATCCCCTTGAACCATGTAGCATATGTTGGAAGCATCATATCCAAAATCCAAGTTACTCCCCATGTTATATTACTTTTGTTCACCAAGAGAGACAAGAGTATTCCATACTATAAAAGCCGAATCAAAGTTAGAAATCCTAGACAAATATTCATCATTTACGGTTGACTTTAATGCATGGAGGGCTTTTGCATTAGCCTCAAGATACTTGCCATTAATAAAATATGAATCTTAATAGTAGCAAGATAAACATGAATACCTAAGACTTTTAGGTACATAGACGTCTTAACTTTTCAATTTTGGATGTTAAGAATGTCAAATATGGGAGGTGTCATGAAATCCATGAGTGTGTGTAAACAAATATTGTGATAGCTAAAAGTAGAATCTTTAACTCAAGGTTATTAAACTTATATCAAGAGCACCAAGATCTGATACTACTTGTAGGTCACCTAGAGGGGGTGAATAGGTGACAAGCTAATCAAATACAAAACTAATGGGAAATTAAAAACTATTTATGCAAATTAAAAACTATTATACTACACACAACGTATAACACAATAGTGTAGCTAAATTCCCGATCAAAGGTTCTGGATTATCTCCTCAAGATTCCTCTACATTAAGAGCTGAGGTGCCACTATGGCTCGCTTGGTTGAATTCAAGTTTGAGCAAACTATCCCAAGCATATATAACAATTAAGCACAAGATATATTAAGCATATAAAGATAAGCATAATAATAACATGCAAGATATAAAGACACAAGTGAGAGAGAGCGAGATGAGCAATCACAAACACAGAAGAATTATTTCGAGGTTCGAGCACACTTACTCTATGTCCCCACCTTCAACACTATGAAGGATTTCTACTGGAATCGATCTCACAAGATCACTCGGTGCCGCAACACCTACAGCGAGTTCACACCAGAACTCTTGGACTCACATGTCCCTAACTTTTTCCTGCAAAAATAACACAATACGAACTCACAAATTCGCCGAGGCCGCACCTCTATAACACTCTCTAATACAAGGTGGAATACTTGGTGATCTTCTTCTCTTGATCACCAAAAATAACTCTCACAATAAGTATCCTATAGGATGAATATAGTAATGGAAAGCTCAAGCTCGTGTGAGAAAACTAGATAGAATGAGTGGTGAAAAATCTCAAGAAAACTCTTTTGAAAATACAAGAATTCACTGTTGAAAACTCTCTTTTGAATATAAAAATGAAGCTCTAAAATTTGCTTAGAAACTCTGTAGAAGAGCTCTAAAAAATAGCCTAAAAGTCTTACCAAAAATATGGCCAAAAGTCCCTTTTATAGAAGCATCAGAAAACTAGTCGTTGGGGCCAGATTGGCATGTCGGTCGACCGGCCGGTTGATCGGCCAACGGTCATATTTATGACCATTAGGGTTGCCGGTCGACCGCGCGGCCAACCGCACCCAGGTCAAAGACCTATCGGTCGACCGTTTGGTCAACCGAGGCAAGAACCAAAGAGCACTGCTCTCTGGCCGGTCAACTGGGGCCAGATCCAGAAAGTAAACTCTCTGGACCGGCCCTCAAGCCAGGCTTGTGCATGTTGCCTGTGCACATCGATCGACCGCTCGGTCAATCGACCTCTTGTTCGATCGACCGCCAGAAGCCCAGGTCTGGGTTTTTTAGGGATTAAAATTTTGTCTTTTAATATCCTATAATATCATCACATAAAATCCACATAAATAAGTTTATTGAAATACTTTGAAATTCAAATATGTGTGATCAAAAATCAACACATATTACAAATAAGTTGAACTATTTTTGAGGCAAAGAAGTTAAAGCTTTAAACAAAAATCTTATTTTTCAAAATCAATTTTCAATTTGAAAAAATGACTTTTTCAAAACTTGTTCAAATACAAAAACAAGATATTTAAATACTTTTAAGGTATTGTGTGTATGGATATGATCTTATACACATATAAGATGAAATATCTATCTTTTTGATAATTAAGCTCTAAACAAAGTTTTGACTTAAACAAAACTTAAACACATGATATAGAAACATCAAATAAGCTTTTCTAAATATTTGAACCATCAATGTGTGTGGATGAAATCCAAAATACATATAAAACATGTAACCTTATTTTGATGAACTCTATTCATGAACCATAAAGATATCTACTTTGAAGCTCAAAATCAAAACGGTATTTTCTAAAATTAAAATTATTCTTATGAAAATACTTATAAATTTTGTGTGTGTATGAGCTTGAGAAATTCATAACTAATCTATCCTTTACATTTTATCTAAAAATAAAATCTTAATACTTTCAAACACTAGACTCAAGTCTTGAAAATCTTCTCTTGAAAATCTTCTTCTCCTTCTTGACTTGGTCCAAACTTTGACTTAACGAGCGAGACTTTTCTTGAGTACTTGATGCGATCTAGATACGCTAGCTCTTGAATTAACACGTGCTAGCTTCAAAACTTCACTTCGAATCTTTTGTTGAAGCTAAATACCGATTAAGATCTTGATCAAATAACTGAAACTTAATGAGTACAAGGTCATTAGTTCTATAACTGAATGAGTTAATCATTATCAAAATTAGAGTGATGGGCCTCTGGGCCAACACTGCGACTATGGTCACATTATGTATTCAAAATTCTTAGTTCTCATTGTACATCAGAACTGCGACCAAGGTCGCAGTACACATATATTCAGATATTATCAAACTAGATTAGCACTGCGACTATGATTACAATCTTCAGATAACACAACTTTCAATCCTATATTAAGGCTGCAACCCTAGTCGCAGTCATTAAAATCTTGTCTAACATATTACTGCTATCTTAGTCGTAGTCTTTACTTAACAATAGTAAAATTTATAAGGATAAAGTAAAGTGATGCAATATAGTAAAATTAAATATCTGAAAAGAAAAAGTCAATAAACGTTAATTTGTAATTCATTTCACAAAATTCTAGAAAAAAGTAGCCTTGGGGTTCTTCTGTCATAAATGCTTCAATTAAATATTTAATTACTTTTTTATCTAATCTTTGAAATCTCAAGAGTCACCTATAATACATATTGTTACTTTCTGAGAATTCATTTCGCTTCCAGATATATCATCATGCAAATTTATTTCTTACAAAAAAAAAGTTCAATTCGTTTACAAATAATGCAAAAATTATTGAATTAAAAGACAGAAATAAGGGAGGATTGCGACTCAGCTCGCAGTACTAATCAAAAAATATAATTGTTATTAAGAACGCAATATTAATCTAATAAAAGACTATGACTTGTGTCATTCCTGAAAGATTCAAGCCCAAATCCTTCCCACTCAAATACAACACTACGACGTTCGAATACAAGATCCACTCCGTTGAAGTTGATCTATATTATTTCAAGTATATATAAATCAAAAATCAAGTGTTTTGAATATTTTTTGACCATCCATCAAGCGGAGCAAAATGGATGGCCGAAAGTAGTGGTTGGTTAGATCTATGTCTATATGTATACAAATTCTCGATCTGGCCATTTGATCATAATCTAAACATTTAATAACCCTACAAACTAATTTTTGCTAAGTTTCAAATGTTCTACACCGTTAAACTAATCAACTCACTATTTAGGCCGTCCGTTTTTCTCCTAATTGAAGCATGGGTAAAAAGTATTCAAAACACTTGATTTTTTGTTTACAGATACTTGAAAGAATATAGATCAGCTTCAACGAGTGGATCTTGTATGCAAATGTCGGATGTTGGTATTTGAGTGGGAAGGATTCGGGCTCGAATCCTTCCGGAATGACACAAGTCTAAATATAATATATATATATATATATATATATATATATATATATATATATATATATATATATATATATATATATATATGTATGTATGTATGTATGTATGTATGCATGTATATGTATGCATGTATGTGTATATGTATGTATATATATATGTATATGTGTATATGTATGTATATATATGTGTATATGTATATATGTATATATATATATGTGTATATGTATATATGTATATATATGTGTGTATGTATATATGTATATATATGTGTGTATGTATATATATATATGTATATGTATATATTGTATATATATATATGTGTATATATATATATATATATATATATATATAATTATATAATATATATTATATATATATATATATATATATTATGTGTGTGTGTGTGTGTGGTGTGTGTGGTGTGTGTGTGTGTGTGTGTGTATATATATATGTATGTATGTATGTATGTATGTATGTATGTGTATCATTTTTATATAGTTGTTAATTTTACCTTCTTCTTTTTCATAAGCGTCTTAGATGCAAATAAGATTAAATCCATAGAGATGAAGAGAAAATTTCTTGTGGTGAATCAATCATTCGATTACATAGATTATCTTTCCTTATAGCTTGATCTTCTGTTTGGATTCAAGGAATTGGGTGGAAGTGAGGAAGTGGGAAGTGTCTTTTTTCATTTTCGCTGTTCATCCAAACACCGGAAAAGATAAATGAAAAAAGTTCTTTTCCTTTTCTCTTTCTCTTTTTACACAACTTTTCCTCAATTCCAGAGTGCTACAGTTAATTTTGTGGTCATGTAAATCTCATTTGTAATAAGTTATAGCACAAAACAGTTAATTTTTTGCTCATGTAAATCTCATTTGCATTCTAATTATAATCTAATTTTTATTTTTCTTAATTAATTTTTATTTTAATATTATTTTGCGGTCAACTTTTTCACTTCTACTTTCACATTACCTCCAAACACCGGAAAAGACATAACATTTTTCAAACAACACTTCCCAACAACATCCAAACACCGGAAAAACTTACTAACCAAAACTATTACCACTTCCTCACTTCTTCACTTCCTCACTTCCACCCTTAACCAACAGGGTGGGGCCTGTTTGTTTTGATGGAAGTGGGAAATGAGGAGGAAAAGGTGGGGAAAAAGTAGGAAATTGAGATTTGTGCATTTCTCTTTTCCGGTATTTGGTTGTAACGTGAAAGTGTAAGTGAAAAAATATATTATGTTTTCCGGTGTTTAGTTAGTAATGTAAAAGTAAAAGTAAAAAATTGACTATAAAATAATATTAAAATAAATATTAATTATGAAATTCTTTTTAGGCTGTAATTAAATTACAAGTAGGATTTACATGACCTCAAAATCAAATATTTTGAGCTACAACTTATTACAAATGAGATTTACATGACCACAAAATTAACTGTAGCATCTGGGAAGTAAAAAAATGGTTGTGTAAAAGAGAAAAGAAAAAAAGAAAAGAGGTTTTCCCATTTCTCATTTCCAGTTCCAAACAAACATTGGAAGTGAGAAATGAGTTTTCCCACTTCCTTACTTCCCCACTTCCGCCTCAAATGATCTTCCTCTTCTCCTTAATTTATATATACTTTTTTTCTAAATTTTTTATTGTCTTCAAAAAATAAAAATAAAAGGAAAAGGAAAAATGATTATGATGAACGGTAAAGAAAGTAAGATTGGATCATGATAGGTCCTAAGTTCAAGACCGAATTATTATTGTTATTTCAGAAAATTTTGCCGACGTATAATGCTCATACATATGATAATTTATTTGTAATCTTTAAATTAGGCATCTTCGTACCATATAAAAAAGAAGAAGAAAAGATTCAAAGATTACAAATAATTGCCATATCATATGCATGAGCACTGTGCATAGGTGTTACAATAACATATGATACTGAGGGCTTTGTTTTTTTTTTTTTTTTTTTTTTTTTGAAAAGATTTAAGTTGGCTTTCTTTTTTTTGTTCAAACAACCCACGCACAATAACACATGGTACCGCAATGAGAGAGAGAGAGAGAGTGAGAGAGAGAGAGTGATGAAGGACCAAGAGCATTGGATTCCCTGTAGGCTAACAGAGAAGTCTGCAGCTGGGCACGTTGAGAGGTATGAGTCCACACAGTGAGAGAAACACGTCTCAGTTATAACAGGAGAAAGAAGCTCCCATGAAAAGCAAACAGAACATGAACTGTACGTAACCGAATCGCGAGAAGCCAACCTCTGGAATTGCTAATAGCGATGAGCTTCCACGGATCGTTAGTCAAGACTAGTGGTCCCTTATAACGCTGTGAAGTCGAGTCCTTACGTAATATAACTCTTTACCCCTCCCTGCAAACTTAGTTCGAAAAACCCCCTGCCCATTGCGTACAGTGAGAATCAAATTAAAACCTTCTACAAGGGGATGAAACTACTTATTGTTTGAATATGTTCAGTTAAACTAGTTATAAGTTATAGCATGTAGACGTGAAAACAATTCTTGTGGTATAAAAGTAAAGTAGTTTCCAAATTTTGGGGTATGAAGATATTTTTCCTTTTTAATTAAGTTACCAACCACCCCGCACACATGCAGCGCCATGCAGCCGACAAGCAACTAAATTCCCACCAACGACGTACGAGCCTTCGGCTCTCTGTTCTCTGAGATTTGTTTATGTGGGTGCACTCGTGGATTTGATGCCAACTGCGAGCAAGAAACCAAACAAACAAAACCAGCTCTCTTTCCTTGACAGATCTACAAGAAACTCGAGGACTGTTTGAGTGTTGAAGACAACTGTAGCTCACGATTTGAATCGTGGGAGTTTGCCTCGTTCCTTTGCTAACAAACTTTTTGTTGAGGAGTTTTATGGACAACTAGCAAGTTTATTGTCATGATGGTAACCCTGCTGCAAAGGTAAACTCCTGTAATTTGTATTTCAGCGTTGTGGAAAGAATAAGTTTGTATCTGAGAACTAACC